>JBBMKE010397664.1:0-12764 GCA_037834125.1 Lippia alba | reverse complement strand
AATGAGTGCTAATTTATTACAATCACAGGGTTCTCTTTGAGAATTTTCAAATCACAGGGTTCTGAGTGCTAATTAGGTATATCGCAGGATTTTGGTGCAATGATGGTAAGATTGAATATCTTTACATTACTACAACTCTATTGGGTAAAAAATATGTGTTGGAAAAATTACCTACGCTTTCCTCAGGTTTGTACTATACAAATATTAGCATGGTTGAAACACGTGCGATAGTAAACCAAAAGTTTACTAATCCAAATACATATATTATTTGGCATGATCGATTGGGTCATCCTAGATCAATTATGATGCGAAAAATTATTGAGAATTCACATGGGCACCCATTAAAGAATCAGAAGATTCTTCAAGTTAAAGAATTCTCTCGTGCTGCTTATTCTCAAGGTAAATTAATCACGAGACCATCATTAACTAAAGTGAGAATCGAATCACCTTCATTTCTAGAATGTATCCATTGTGACATATGTGGGTCTATCCACCCACCGTGTGGACCCTTTACATACTTTATGGTCTTAATTGATACATCTACTAGATGGTCACATGTGCGTTTATTATTAACTCGCAACCTAGCCCTTGCAAGATTGCTAGCCCAAATATTTTTTTTGAAGGCACAATTTCCATATTATACAATCAAGACAATTCTTTTTGATAATGTAGGCGAGTTTACATCTAAGGCTTTTAATGATTATTGTATGTCTATCGGAACAAAAATAGAAAAGACTATTGCTCATGTATACATACAAAATCGTCTAGCGGAATCATTTATTAAATGCGTCCAATTAATAGCTAGACCATTACTTGTGAGAATAAAGCTCTCTATCTCTACGTGGGGATTTGTTATATTACATTCAGCAGCACTTACATGCATCAGATCAGCAACAAGTTACCATAAATTCTCCCCATTACAATTGCCTTTTGGTTAGGAAACTAATATTTCCCATCTTAGAATTTATTGCACCACCACAACGAACAATAATGGATACTCAAAGGAGATTAGGGATATATGTTGGATTTGATTCCCCTTATATTATTCAATATCTTGAACCAATCAATGGTAATCTATTTATCAAGATTTGCTGATTGTCATTTTGATGAAACAATTTTTCCAACATTAGGGGAGAAATAAATAGCTAGGAAAAGAAATTACTTGGAATGCATTATCTTTGAATCATTTAGATTCTCGAACAAAATAATGTGAACAAGAGATTCAAAAGATAATTTATTTATAAAATATTGCAAATCAACTGCCAGATGCATTTACTGACCCAAAAAGAGTTACCAAGTCTCATATCCCAGCTGTAAATGTCCCAATTAGAATTGGATCCCCAGGAGGACAATCTATTCAAGCAAATTAAATGAAGCGTGGGAGACCAATTGGTTCCAAGGATAAGAATCCTAAAAAAAAAAGGAGCAAATGATCAAGATGATCACAATGAGAAGGTTAATGCTCAACAAGACATACCTATGAATGAAGCTTTAGAAGAAGCACAGATACCTATAAGTGTTGAAAAAGAAGAGATAATCTCATTAAGTTATGTCACAGATGGAAAGAAATTGAACTAAAAAGTTACAATCGTCGACGATATCTTTGCATATAATGTAGCTATTGATATTTTAGAACAAAATGAGATACTTGAACCAAAATCTGTTGAAGATGTTGGGAAAACATGAAAAGAAAACGCAACAGAAATTTAAAATTTCCCAAAGCAAGATCTAGACTTACAATTCCTATTTCCAATTCGTAGGGATTCAATAAATTACTGTTAAAAGTCTTTCTTAACACGTTTGAGCCGCCCACAAATGCTCTTCAAGCAGCAAGTCCCCAAGCTCCTTTCGAATCTTTCCTCAATAGAAGCCCTCTAGAGTAATAATCCACACCAACCTCGATCACGAATCTAAACATGGAAGATGATAGTTTTATTTTTAGTGTTTAGGTTCTCGGGTTTATGTGATATAATATGGATAAGAGTGTACATTCGGTAAAAAATTGAACTTTCGGTTTTTCGGTTCGATTAACCAAAAGTTCGATTTTTTATTTTGGCTAACTATTTACCGAACCGATCATGATCGGTTTTGATTCGATTTTTATCGATATTTTTGGTTCTGTTGCGGTTAATAACCGAAAAAACTAAACTGCAACAAAAAAATTTAAAAAAAATTGGAAAAAAATGAAAAAACTGGAAGCTAGAAATAATTTGTCGAACTTGAATCCACAACCTATTCGTAAACTACGCAATCCTTCATTTAATAATTCCAAATGTTCCGTAATAATTAACATACCAAATGAGAGCATCAAACAATGATATCAAGCTGTGACCTAGAAAATTGGGAGCGGAGTGTGAATTGCAAAAACGAAGGCAGCGCAGCAGCAGCATCTTGGGGGTGTGGGCTTACTAAGTTACTCAAGGCGTAGCAGAGGCTGGAGGTTCTCAATGTTTGGATTTGGTGGTGGTGATGGTGGTGTGGTGGGCAGAGGTTGGTCGCAGCGGCATCTTGGATTCTTGGGCGTCGTCGACAGAGAGAAAAATGAGAAAAGTGAAAACCCTAGTCTCTGAAGTGTGAACAGTGAAATGTTAAACGTCAAAAACGTTATATGCTCAAAAGCGTGAAATGAGAATGAGAAAGTAGAAAACGTTGAAGAAAAGGGGTATTGTTCGGTTTTTGATAAAAAACGAATATCGTTCGATTTTTGTCGAAACCGAACCGAAATTGAAAATCCTAAATATTGCTAACCTAAACCGAACAGAAATATGTTCGGTTCGGTTGTTGTACTCCCCTAATTCATGGAGAATGAGATTTTTGCCATCAATAATCAAGGGGTTCGATCCCCTTGTATATATAGCTATGGGTTCGAACCCCTCATCCCTTTTGGAATAAGATTCTTATCCCACTAGCTAAGAGATTCCTTGGAGAGGAAGACTCTCTACTTTGACCAAAAATTTCCTTTTGACCAACTTGACTTGATAGAAATAATATCTAACTCTTTTAAATATTTTATTTAATTATTTATTTATTTATAATAAATAACTTGATGCTAATAATTAATTAATCTCTAATTAATTATTTGTTAGACTCAATATCTCCAAATTATGACTTTAATAATAATTCATAATTAAATGAAAATCTATTAAATAATTAATCAATATTAATTATTTAATGCGTCACAACGTGACATATATCCCACACGTGTGATTCACACGTGTGGCCCATTTCCAACTTCTTGTTAATTTGATCAACTCGTTTAATCAATTAATCAGTCCACAAATCACATTAGCATAGTCTAGCAACAGGTGTATGACCTCTAGCTGAATAAGAATGTCGCAATTCGAAAGAACCTTTAAGTTATTGACATATGTGAAATATAGTCCTCCTACATCCCATCTCTTAATCAAGATACAACAAGGGAATAAATAGAACCCTAATAATCTCGATCTTAAGGTAAAGTCACTTCATATCCATTTGATCTTAATCTAAGAAACTCATTTCTTGATTTCGATCCACTGTTTTGGCCAATGACTCCTTTATGACATATGAATGACTTACACAATAAGAGAGTAACTTGCTTACGCAAGTGTAGATCCTTTATCGATTCTTATATGCTTCCATTTGTCACTTGTGTAGATCCAGCCTAAGCTTTGAATCAGTTATCTTGGGAGACATCCTTTAAAGCTTATACCTAAAATTGTAGAGTTAGCCCACAGAGCATTGATGTAATCTCAAGTCTAAGAACTACTGAATCACATCATTAACTCGTGAGAAATTTCCCAATTTGGAAGTTTCTATTTCTAGAAATAGAAACTTCTTCTCCCATTTAGGAATCTTCTCACACGGGACGCCTCAGTGTACCTACTTGGAATAAGTAAACACCCTCATGTATCACGCACATATATATCATCAATACACTTTGCACCCCATGAAATAAGGTGGTCCTTCTTAACGGTGAGATAATACGAGCAAGCCTCGAACTAGTCATGTAGACACTCCCACTGTCTTTTAGACTCATCGACTTGGAGTGGTTTTTAGTTATGAATTATGTGATTTAGGGCTCGTTCGTTGAACCACTTTACCTAAATGGTTTAGTCTTATAAGTCATTTAGATTAGGGGAGTTCTTATATATGCATGCACAGTTAAAGTATTCATATAATCAAATAAGAGATATAAAGAAATGTTGCCTTAATTTGTTTATTATTCAAAGATTGTTTGTAATTACATAAGGAAAAGTACAAAACGGATTATTACATTATGTAACACCAGAATGCGAGGCGTCACATCCCCCGCACCGAGACCCGACCCACATATGAAACGGACAATCCATACGCAAATCCGATCACGGCGAACGGGGAATCACACACACACTCACTATGCTAGGCGGGCTAACCTAAATAATAACCAACAACATAAGAAATAAGAGTAATGCAAGGAAAAGAGGAAGCATTTACATACAATATTAACAACGAGCTACAAGCTCCAAAATTCATAATATTCACATAAGCCATGGCCTTCGCAGCCTCAAGAAAAGTAAAATGCGTTCAGTAAATACATAACCAGAATGATAACATGAATAAAACCAACATGCTAGACACGTACGCAAAACTCCCTAGACTTGAATCCCCGCCTATCACGAACACACCTGCAAGCAAAGACTGAAACAAAACCGGTTTCATTCCAAAAGGGATTGGTGGGTATAAAAACAGGGCATAATATATAATATCGTGGAAATGAAACACGTTCATGCAAGTTATAATCCAAATTGAGGTTTTAAGAACAATTTCCCAAGCGGGCAAGAAAGAAAGCATCAATAGGATTATAACATTCGTTTTCAATTAAACAGAAGGTCAATCATGGCCCGGCGAGTGGGCGTATACGATCTCCATCCTACTCCTCATGTGTATTCCTTAACTTTCATTCATGCGTTTTCATGCAATTTAATCTTTCGTCCACAGTCATACAATTTTAATACGTTTGGGCAATCCATGTACCGACCTTCCCGCACATTCCTCTTCTTCGGGTGATGGATGGGTTTGCAAGACCCGGCCATCCAATCATTATGGCTAATGGGGTACATGAATCCCCAAAAGCCCTATTAGTGTTTCTTTGTCAAAACTCCTGACAAAGTCCGTTTCGCCGTAAAGGTTGGGACTATTATAAGAGAACCACCGTCGGCCCTTGCCTTCCCGGATAGCCTCACACACTAAGTCCCTGGGCCCTATGTACATTCATACTCTCGCCAAAACATTTGGTAGGGATTAAACAAGAAAAGGGCTTACACTTTGAAAACATTTACACGAAAACGACTCAATAACTATATATAGATTTTGGCTTAAAACTTGCACGTAAAGGGATGTATTGGGTCGTTTAACTAATAGAAGAGAAACCCACCTTACGCAAGACAAAATAAAACCACGAGAAGCTTAAAGTCGCCCTCGCCACCAACAGGACCGGTATCTATGCAAAGAAAGTGAAGTAAACGCATGAGGACCCAAATATGATGTACGAAAACGTCGTGCATATGACATGAGATGCATATGAGATCAAGTAAAGTCATGAAAATGCAATCATGTATCATTTCATTCATTTTCATTCATTCTTGTTCATTCAATACCATATCATGCGCAATTCACGTCATATGAATCCCAAATTCATGCACGAAATGCAAAACACGTATATAAAATGTAAATCATATCCATTCAAGCTTCATGAACTCATATCATAGTCATAAACATGAATATAACACATAGGGAACAAGTTGGGGGCGGGAAAGACCAAACAAAAGATAAATAAAACACGAAAAATCCTGTCTGTGACCTCAGGCAAGATCAACGGCTGTTGGAATTCTCTTCAGGAATTCCAAATTTCGTTGATTCAAGGCAGTAAGCAGGGGTGCTACTGCCTCAAATCAACGACCGTTGGTTTTCCAAGAGGAAATTTCCAACGATCGTTGGAAAGGTCCAGGCGTGAGAAACAGGGCCAAAACAGGGGTTAACACTCCAAAATCAATCCCACACTTCCACAACTGCTTAAGTCAAGAATCAACATCAAAACATGAGAGGATACACCCCCATACATGCAAAGAAACAAGCTCCAACAAGGTATAAGGCAAGAGATGGCATAAAAGACGATTTCTCCAAAATTTTCAAACAAGAAGCATTAATGGCAACTTATGATACCTACAACTACCAAGTAATACACCTTCACACAATCATTAAGGAAGTTCAAATGATCATTTTTCACATATAAAACTCAAAGGAAACCATAGAAATGGGCATGATCACACATTATGGGTTCAAACCCTCATAAATGCACATATGTTCATATCTCATGAAAACCTTAATCATAATATGCATGCTATAGCTTAAATGAAAGAGGAAACCATGCCATGAAAGAATCACAACTCACATATGCAAGAAAACAAGGGATCAAAGTGGTGGTATCTTGAGGAAGAAGATGAATAGTGGCCCTTTTCCTTCTCTTTTCCTTGGTCTCGGTTCTCTTCAGATTTTGGAGGGTTTGTGGAGTGAAAATTGAAATAAAATGGTTAAGTGCTGATGGGTTATTATGTGAGGGGGAAATGGGTTCAAGTCTTACGCCATTTGGGTGAGTAGAGAGGGAGATATGGGTCTTTGAATCGGGTAGGGTCATTTAGACGGGGTAGGGTGGTAGTTTGAGTTCCGGGTTGGTTTCGAGGGTCTAAACGAGATCCAAAACATATCCCAAGTACACATACACGTTCATAACATATAAAAATAACACATATCCAAATTTCACAAAATTACGAATTAAACACATAGGTTTTCAGCAAGCAAACATGCAAGTCATGCGCATATAGTTCACATAATGAATTCAAATTATATTCAATCAAGTAATACCAAAACTCAAAAAGGGTTAGAATAATACAAAATAAATAAGGAAATACGCAAGTAAATATAAATTTAAATGTGCAAATAAGGTCACATAAGCTATACCTGTACGGATGAGAATGCGGGATGGTACACATTAGCTTTAAGGGCATTATTCCTAACAAAAGAATACAGAAATAGAGATGATTGGACAAAATAGAAAGATGCAATTCAAGGAGAATTAAATTCTCTTTCTAAACATGAGGTTTTTGTACCTATAGTACAAACACCTGATAATGTAAAGCCAATGGGGTACAAATGAGTATTTGTACGGAAACGAAATGAGCGAAATGAAGTCATAAGGTATAAAACATGACTTGTGACACAAGGATTTTCATAAAGACCTGACATTGATTATGAAAAAACTTATTCTCCTGTGGTGGATGCAATCACATTTAGATACCTCATTATTTTGGCAGTACATATTGATATACATCTAATGGATGTTGTAACAACATATTTATATGGACCGTTGGATAACAAAATCTATTTGAAAATCCCTGAAAGATTTAAAATGCTTGAAACATGTAAGAATTCCGGGGAAACATATTCGATAAGGTTACAAAGATCATTATCCAGATTAAAACAATCCGGAAGGATATGATATAATTGCCTTAGCGAATACTTGCTAAGGGAAGGATATAAAAACGACCCAATTTGTCCTTATGTCTTTATAAAGAGGTTTGGATCAAAATTTGTTATGATCGCTATGTATGTAGATGATTTAAGCATTATTGGAACTTCTGAAGAGCTATCCAATGCAATAAATTACTTAAAGAAAGAATTTGAGATGAAAGATCTTGGAAGAACAAAGTTTTGTATTGGTTTACAAATTGAACATTGCAAAGATGGAATATTTGTTCATCAATAGACATACAACGAAAAAATTTAAAACAATTTTATATGGATAACACACATACATTGAGTACCCTGATGGTTGTGAGATCACTAGATATAACAAAAGATCCAATATGATGAAAAAAATACTTGGTCCTGAAGTACCATATCCCAACGCTATTGGGGCATTAATGTACCTCGCTAACAATACAAGACCAGACATAGTGTTCTCGGTGAGTTTATTATTAAGGTTTAACTCATTCTCAACCCAAAGACATTGGAGTGGGATTAAACATATCTTTCGATATCTTCGAGTAATATCTGATATGAGCTTATTTTATTCACGTGATTGTGTCCTCAACTAGTTGGCTATGTAGATGCAGAATATCCAACGGATCTGCATAAAGCTCGATTGTAAACGTGTTATTTATTCACTAATGGAGGGACACCATATCATGGCGCTCAACAAAACAAACAATATCAGTCACTTCTTCAAATCATGCAGAGATCATTGTAATTCACGAAGTGAGAATACGTTTGGCTAAGATCGATGACTCAGCAAATTCAAGAAATGTGTCATTTAACACCAAAAGAAAAGGTTCCAACAGTGTTATATGAAGACAACACTACATGTATCACCCAATTAAAGAGAGATTATATCAAAGGAGAAAGGACAAGCACATTTTAGCAAAGTTCTTTTTCATGCATGAGCTTCAGAAGAACGAGACATAGATGTCCAACAAATACGTTCGGATGATAATCTAGCCGACATGTTCACAAAAGCATTGCCTTGTGCAACCCTTGAAAAGTTGATATACAAGATTGTGATGGATCGATATAGAGATATTAAGTGACGTTATCATGAGGGGGAGTGGATACATGTTCGACTCTTTTCCTTTACTGAGGTTTTGTCCCATTGGGTTTTCTTAGTGAAGGTTTTTTACGAGGCAGCCTAATATGCATATTCCACTGATCTACACTCTTTTAGCAAGGGCCATTGAACATCAATAGACATTCAAGTGGGAGTGTTAATAAATCAAAGATTTGATGAATGCCATTGAATGAGCAATCACATATTTTATGGGATTGATGACATCACTAATTTCATGCCTAATTGATTGGTTGATTATTATTAGTCAATTTTTTCTTTTCTCGTATATTGTAATGCCTATAATTGAGGCTTGTTGATGCATTGTAATTACACTCAAGAATTAATAGGACGAATTACATTTGAGTACCCTCAGGTTTGGCCTATTACAACGTAGTTCATATTCTTTCGATTATTATCATATAGTCACTGGGGTATTATTTTCGTTTGAGGTCCCTAAAGCCGTTACGGTTCCATCTGAGATCCCTAAACGACCTAATTTGAATTTAGCTAGAAATTACAAATGCATCCCTTATTGTTTTATTATGTTACAAAATAGTCCCTAAATTAAGTTAAAATTACATACCGATCACTGAGAATCCTAACGGTGTTTACGTACCTCAGTTTAAAATCATATCTCTTGACTATATGGTAATAATTGAAAGATAGGGGTTGCATTGTAATTTGATCAAACCTAAGGGTACTCAAATAGTCAAATGTAATTCACCCGAATTAATAATATCCCTCTCTTCTCCCTTAAATCTCTTAGTATTACATTTATCTTGTTTTTCTTGTTTTATTTAATAATTTCATATCAAATAATATTTTTTTAAAAAAAGAAAGGATTTTAAACGTTAGGGTAGAAAAGAAAAAAGTCCAAGCTGAGTCTCAATTCCATAACACCAAAACAATTTTAATATAATAGTATAAATTAACAAGGTAGGATAAGTTTAATTGAATCTAAATGTGAATACGAGTTATGGATGTTTCTTAATTTGAGTACCAGATGTAATAATCCTTTTTTTTTTTTTTTTTTTTGTCTAAAGATGTAATAACCCTTAAAATAACAGAAAACACGTATTACGAAATATTATTCCATATCAAATGGCCCTTATTTTATATAATTGGCATGGCAGAACTCGTTGACCAATCAGGCAATCAATTATCATACAAACTTCATATTTCATATTATTCAGTCCAGATCTACGCAACTGTCTCATCTTCCATTCCTTCCGTTGAAACAGATCATCCAATAACTGTTGCAAAATATAACATGCTGAGTTTCCAGGATGATCATGTAATTACTTCCTTTTTGTCAAATCCATTTTTAGTTTTTCTTGTTACTTCATTCTCAATATGGCTTCTCATCAAATTTCTCTACAAGCATCGTAGTCAAATGAATCTGCCACCATCACCACCAAAGCTTCCAATCTTGGGCAATCTTCACCAGCTGACAGCGTTGACTCATCGTTCATTCCACTCTCTAGGCCAGAAATATGGGCCCGTAATGCTTCTCCACTTCGGGAAAAGGCCTATTATCATTGTCCAATCATCTGATGCAGCTAAAGAAGTCATGAAAACACACGATCTAATCTTTGCTACTAAACCCAATTCAAGAACAACGAAGCGTATTCTATACAACCTCAAAGATATAACGGTTGCGCCTTATGGTGAATATTGGAGGAAAATGAAAAGCATTTGTGTACTCCATCTTTTGAGCAGCAGAAGGGTCCAGTCATTCAACTCAATCAGGAGGGAAGAGACGGCCCTTTTGATGAAAAAGATAGAGTCTTGTCGTTCACGTGTCAATTTGAGCCAATTGTTTATGGAGTTTACGAATGATGTGATTTGCAGATCAGCTTTTGGAAGGAAGTACAGTGAAGGGGAAGATGGAAAGAAGTATCTCATGCTTCTGAGGGAGGTTACACAGCTTTTGGCCAATATGAGTATTGGAGAATTCGTGCCGTGGCTTTCTTGGCTTAATCGTGTTAATGGGTTCAATAAAAGAGTCGACGAAGCTGCTAATGAGGTCGATGATTTCCTGGAGAGAGTACTAGAAGAGCACATGAACGAGGGAGGGGAGAGTGTTACTGATGCAGTTGAGGATGCCAGCAGAGGGAATTTTGTGGACATTTTGCTGGGCATTTACAAGGAGAATGTGACTGGTGTCTCCATTGATAGAGACAGCGTCAAAGCAATTATTCTGGTAAGTACGTTTCTGATTTCTTTCTCTGTCTGTCTCATTCAAGAACTCAATGTTGAAGAGCAAGTATAATTGTTAGCATGGGATGCTTTTCTGCCTTAATTTTCAGGGTTATTTGTAATTTTTATAGTGTTGAGGGTTTCTTCTGTTAATATGCGAAACTTGATGATTCTTGGTATTTACTCAACTATTTTTCTACTTATCCGTCAATGTTTGATCTTAGATTTATGGCTATAATGGCACTGTGTTAAGCCATTTGTCAGGGATGTCAAGGGAAGTTATTGTAATTTCTCAAACCTTAGGGAAATTTGGTGTAATTAAAGCAAATATGAGGGTATGCCAATGTAATTATCCGATCCATTATGTATTTTCTTGTTTGATGAAGGAACTTATGAATTGGGGAAATATAATTCTTAAGGTTATATATATATTCACCATAAATGTCTTGTGTTCCTTGATAGAGAAAAACTTTTATCCCTATATTGATAATTGCAGGTCTAATGAAGCAATACCTGATACCTGTCTTTTTCATCTATTTCACTAAAACCAGGATATGATTATCGGTGGTACCCATACCGGGCATGCAGCACTAGAATGGGCAATGACAGAACTCTTACGGAACCCCATCTTCATGAAGAGACTACAAACTGAAGTGAAGGGAATCATGCATGGAAAACATGACATAACAGATAAAGACTTGGAGAAAATGCAGTACTTGAAAGCTGTAATCAAGGAAACTTTTCGTTACCATTCGCCTGCCCCATTTATGGCACGTGAGCCCAGCGAAGATGTCAAGCTTATGGGCTATGACATTGCAAAAGGGACTACTATGATCGTAAATTCATGGGCTATAGGAAGAAATCCTATGTCTTGGAACGAACCAGAGAAGTTTGAGCCCGAGAGATTCTTGAATAGTAATATAGACTTCAACGGGCTGGATTTTGAGCTTATTCCATTCGGGGCAGGTAGAAGGCGCTGTCCTGGAATCGCATTTGCGACTGCGGGTGTTGAACTCGTGTTAGCTAATCTTGTGCATAAGTTTGAATGGGAATTGCCTGATGGAATGAAAGAGGGGGAGTTGGATGATGTTGAAGATCCCGGTATTACAATTCATAGAAAAAATCCTCTTTTGGCTGTTGCAAGCTCGATATAGTTATCTCTAGTTTGTGATGTTGTTCATGTATTTGTTGGATCTATGTGTAGTTTTTGTTTCCTGTTAATAAGGTTTGTTTTGGGAATATTTAGAAGAGTCTATTTAGAAGCTAAAATAGGGCGTTTCTAATGGGGAATTCTAGTGGAGAGTCGAGACTCAGAGTCGTTGTAGTTCAACTGATCACTTTGTAACAAGGATAAAGATAAAACTTGACGGAAAAATGCACATCACCCCCCTTAAAAAAATTTATGTTGGCAAAAAACCTCCTAAAAATAAAATTGAAAGATCCTTTCTCTTAAAGACCTAATTCTTATTGCACCTTCTCATATTAATATTTTACCAAAATCTCATCAAAATCACACAAAAAATAAATAGATGAGCTTTTTAATATATAAAGGATTTAATTGTTTCTTAATACTTTTCTCTTTCCCATAACTAATTTCCTATGAAGCCATTTGAATTAATATCCCGAATTTGAAGAAAACTAATATCAATTCAAATTAAAACAGAGGAAAATATCCTATTTTTTTAGCCATAAACCAAAATTATATATAAAAAAAAACAAGAAACAAGAAAAATAAAAGGTGCAATTTTATAAAACTCCACATAGGTTGAAAAAATTTTAGTTTGCTCCCCAGTTCGAAAATTTTTTGAGTTCACTCCCCAATTGAGTTTCAAATTTTCACTTTACTCCCCAATCGGGACAACATATACGCAATATCACGATTTAGATACGCAATATCACGGTTTAAATACGCAATTCCTGAGTTTTAATACGCATATCAAAACTC
>JBBMKE010397663.1:0-24180 GCA_037834125.1 Lippia alba | reverse complement strand
ATGCCAATTGTTTTATTAATTACTATCAACTCGTTATTTCACTTTTCATGGAATATACATATTTTAAATGTAATTAGCGTTATTAATAATTTTTTAATTCAAAACTGAACGAACTAAGTTATAAATAATTTCAATTAATGATCTGCCATTATTATAAAAAGTTTTATCTTAAGATATTGATATAGATATAATTTCTATTAAACTGTCTTTTATCTTTCAAACAAATACCTCTTTAATGAGTATATATTTTCTTATACATTAATCATAATTATTTCAAATAATTTCACTTTAGATGAGTATTTATACACAAATCATTCACAATATATAAAATTAAAATGAAAAGTATTGCTATAATCAATCAACTACATTAGTAACTCAAATCGAGCAACCTATTTAATCATCAACAAGAACCAAACTACATATATAAATCAGCAGAAAACAATCAATCAATTACAAACTTAGAAAGTTTTTACTTTATAGCCCATTTATATAAGTTTGGATTCGACCATTAATGTATAAAATTCTCTCTACGAATAGTAGTTGGCTAGTTGCATTCATTAAGATTAATTTGAGTACGAAACCTCTAGTTAAACTAATATAATGTCGAACCACTGCTACCAATTAATGGTAACTTAGAATAGTTTACTTTTTTTTTTTTTAACACACTCACACCCAAGCGGGGATTCAAACCCGGGACCTCGCCCTTAGAAATGAATCCATTACCGCTTGGACTAACTCCTGTTGGCAACTTAGAATGGTTTACTTGTTTGTGAGAAAAAACCCTGAATTTAAAACCTCATTATAACAGAATAATTGGGTTCGTTAGTTCGTCGGTGGATTAATCAAGTGTGGAGATTCTTGTTGATGGGAAGGGCAGACAAATCGTCAAAAGCTGTAGTAGTACTGGTTTAGACACTAAGCTAGTTGTCTACTTTGAATGGTATTAATTCACTGCCAATTCACTCAGAACCAGCCATTAATTCATCACATCACCTAAAGCTTCACGCTTCTCCTCTCATCTCTAAAGAAAGCATATGAAAAAGGGTCTCAGATTTTGATCTTTTGTAGCAATTAATGGTCCCCTACCATTTCAAGAGTACTACTTACATTGTGCAATCTAATCAGTACCAAATAACCTGTCTTTCAACCCCAGCTGCTGCTGCCATTACTGACCCTTCTTTAACTCAAAAATGGCATATGTACCTATTCAAAATTGACTGCATTTCATGATCAAGATTGTCGTTTTGTGATTTCTGAGTCATATAAGACTTGCATGCTGCATGTACACAATGTTTAAGGATGATATTTATTATTATTATTATTATTATTATTATTATTATTATTATTATTTTTTAATAAACCGGCTACGAGCTGGCAGCAGTAGAGTTATTATCGAGATTCGAAATCCCTTCATATATATCGTCTCAAACATTTAAGTATACGTAAAAACGTTCAGGATCCAAAGATCGTTAATAGAGTCTAAACTTGAGTATCCGGAAAACTAGATAAAAATATGGGCAATATTCCAAATCCTCCCAAGATGATATTGAATTGATTTTCCAGTACTCGGGTCGTTCTTGACACACTGATATTTATTTTCTGGAGCCGTAGTTGACCCGCCAGATTCGAGACCTGGCGAGTTAGACTCACTAAGAGTCTATTTATGACTACTGTAGCTTTCAAGTATTCATAATAAACTATTTAATTATTAATGAAATGTTTTATTTTATATTATATGGATATTGTCTTCATACCCATGTCAATTAGGGTTTGGGAATTGATCTGGTCCTAGCAGACCCTACGTACATCTGTAATCCACAAAATATATACGTACCTTTTGGACATATTAGACAGAGGCTCGGGATGGCTTAATCTCGGCTTGAGATCTCCTATTTTCAGTTCGTGTTTTATTTTCTTTTCTATTTATATGTACGTGTCACGTGTATATAGATGATCGAAATTAGAAGAGAAATCTTTCAAATTTTGCCATATTACAATAATTCCCTCTTCTAATCTGAATTCTATATTAATGCATTTAACGTGTGTATGTCAATAAAACAAAAAAAAATTAATTGCACCAAAAATCCTGTAATATACCTAATTAGCACTCAGAACCTGTGATTTGAACATTCTCAAAGAGAACCATGTGATTGTAATAAATCAGCACTTAGTTAGCATTTCAAACCCTACAACCGTAGTTGTAGGATTTTGAGTGTTAACTTCAATACAATCACAAGGTTTTCAGTGTTAATTTATATAATACAGGGTTTTCTTTGAAAAATTTCAAATCATAAGTTTCGGAGTGCTAATTAGACATAACACAGGGGCAGGGACGGAGCTACAGGGGGGCTGGGGGTGGCCCCCGTCCCCCCTAAATTTTGAAAATTCTTGTTTTCCTCCCCCTAAATTTTGAAAAATTTTATTTGTCACCCATACTTTTTAGAAAAATTTTATTTTCGCCCCCTCTAAATTTTAAAAATTTTCGTTTATTACTTATAAATTTTAGAAAATTTTATAATTTTGCCCTTCTTATTTTAGATTTTCGCCCCCCTAATTATTGATTTTATCCATTTTATTTTAAAATAAATTACGATTTCACCACTCTTCAAAAAATATTATTTACATTAGGAATTTTCGCCCCCTCCCGGCCAATCCTGGCTCCGTCCCTGCACAGGGGGTATCTGTGCAGAAAACTCAACAAAAAGTTAAAACATAAATATAAACTAGGAGATTCAAATCCTTAGAATAAAAGACAGAACGTTCTTCATTCGATCCTTTGATTCATGATGGGGTGATGATCATGATTTGATCCTTTGATTCAAGCCGACCATGATCTTCATTCTTAAGTAGACTATAACATTTAAATTATTAGCTGGTGCATGTCCTTTACTTCCCGATGCCTTCATTTTTTTTGTTGTTCACATAGATTGTTTTCTAACCATCACCTTTATTAGTTTAATTGGATCCAGTTTTATTAGAAAATTAAAAATATATATATTAGTTAAACACAACAGTGGTAAAGCAATGTATAAGTCAACAAGGCTCATAACATCTATATATATATATATATACTATTAGTAGCGAAATCAAAAATATATTCCACGACAAAACAAGAAACTTTGTTGAAGTGGTAACATTTAAACTTGTTAGTCATGTGGAGTGATCAACTATTTAATATATAGAAAATTTATTAATTAGATATTGATATATTTTTTAGAGTTTCTCCCTACCCAATTAAGGGAATGACTAATCTCCGGAGATAGCTGAAGACGTTTATTGCAGGGTCCCAACGTAGTTTTTTACGTCCACAAGATTCGAATGCTATATATATATATATATATATATATATATAATGATTGAGCATGTGCAGTACATGGTTTAGTGTTAAAGAAACCAACTTTTTAACCAAATACAGAAAAGAAGGTGTTCGGCATCGTAAGAGCTTAATCAGACTGCAATGGGCTTAATTAAGAAATCTACAGTTGAGAATTAATATATATGTGTAAAGATGCATATTTCAAACTGACCTTATTAAAATGAAATATTACAATTTTTTTTTTTAGGGGTACAAAAAGATTACAACTTTTAATCTTTGTCATTGTCTGGAATCTGGAATAGGTAGTGAAAGCTGAAAAGAATCAGAATCTTCCGACCCTGATTGGCTTTAGAATCTTTACACCACACAATATCTTGAGCTTGTTGTGTTTATTGGGTCACATTTCATTAATTATTCAGACTGGCCCATTCAATTTGATATAGAATGTAATGGGCTTTGGAAATTGATCAGAATTATTCAGAGGTCCAATTTGGTATAAAAGCTGTTAACAGATTGTATTTGGATCAAATCGAGAAATCCATATCCGGATTTGATGGTTATTCCTAATTTTGGTTCTATAACCAATTTCCAAATAAGTATGAACCTCTAAAAGATGATCCGACCCAATTAATTGTAAATCCAAATTCAAACACACAATATCTATTGTAAAGATTTAAACTAAAACGATAAAAAATACTTTTCAGAATATTAAATATAAAAACACGCATCATTTGGTTAGTTTACAATTTGGACATCCATAACAAAATCGACCAATTGGCAGCCCAAGTTTATGTATGGCATTTTGGGTTAGCACGAAATGCCCATATCAGTAATCGGGCCAATTTTGGTTAATAAATTGATCGAGGCCCATGAGCGAGGCAAGCATGTAAATGTATTGCTTATTTTTCCTTGGATTTTATATCTCATTTATTGAAGTTTGAGCCCGATAGAACCTTCATATCCAGAATAGTTGCATTCCTACATAAATATGAAACTTTTATTTCCACCAAAATATATATATGAAACTTTTATTTAAGTTAATATAAGACCGAACTATTAAACTAAAACTCTTATGCCCCGTTTACTTCCCGGGTAACAAGGGATTGGAGCATGTCATCCCCCCAAATCTGCCATTTACTTTTTCTCGGTTGCAGCCCTGAAAATCTATACGAGCTCGTAGGTGGAGGCAGAAATGGCGAGTGCCACCTAATACGCGAATTTGCCATGTCTCGCTAACCCTTCCATTTCTTGGCACTGGAAATTTTAGAAAAAACCCTAGCTTTGGCCTTAATTACGGTCGATTGTCACTGAATTCCATGGCTCCCCCCTTTATTTTCTTTCCCCAGCTGAAAATCCAGGCCTGAAAACTTTCTAATTTTCCCTCAATTTTTCACATAAGAAGGCTTCAATTAGGGTTGATGGTATAAATTTCAGAACGTGTTGTGAAGCAGACATTCTCGACTCCATCAAGGTTGTACGTACTATTCCTTCTCTTGCGCCTTAAGTTTTTTCCCTTTTTTGGTGGAATTGAGACTGATGAAATACATAAATTTGTAGGCGCAGGGTTAGTGTTGTTCTATATTTCGCAGACTCTCATCGTCGCACCATTCAGGTGAAATCTATAAACCCTAACTTTTGAAAATTTAATTTTGGTTGTGTAGATGGCTATTACCTCTATTTGTTTCGCTTTTTTTTGTCCCAGTTTTCTGAGATCAACGAAAAAGTCATGTGATTTTGGATGTACTTGATGTTCCTTGTCGTAGTGAAATGAGGGGTGGATGTTGTTGTATATGTATGTTGCAAGAGTATATGCTGCTGGAATGAGGATTATATGGTGGTCTAATTGTTCGTGAAAGATAAAATTTATGGCTATAATTGATCTGTGTATTTCTATTAATTTGTAGGATGGTCAGTTTCTGTAATGAAGAAGAAGCTTTGATTGTGGTGGAGCTAATTCGGTTTCAAAATATGAATGTGTTGCTTCTCGTTTATTTGATTTTGCAGAGTGGTGTGTTGGATCATGATTGTAGGCAACGAATTTATCAGCAATATAGTTTGTTAGCATGAATTCCTGCATAAGTTGATCACCTACATGGGCTTGTTAAACTCAATAAATCTGACTGTTTTGATATTTATTATTATTTTTTTTTTGAAAAACAAGAGGAATAATAACAAAAAAAAAAAAAGAATAATAACAAAATTAACGCAGGGCGAAACCGCAATTCCAACAAATTTGTGAACTATTATATTAGCATCACATCTAATAAAAGAAACGGACTTCTTGAAGTTGAAGATCTGATTCCGGTGAAGTTCACGTCTAATAAAAGAAATAGACTTCTTGAAGTTGATGATCCGATTTGGATGAAGTTCTGCAGCCAATTCCCCAGCCACTTTTTTTTCGGATCGAGAAGAACACATAGCTTGGCCTACAACAGATAATTCGGCCAAAGATTCCTCAAAGAATCACATAAAATAATAAAAAAAACCTAAACAAAATAACTAAACTTCCATACGGAAGGGACAAACTTTCATATGGAATAGATAAAACTTTCCTATGGAAGAGATAAAACTTTCATACGGAAGACTTGAAAGAAAGCATAACGTAAAAGAAGAAAACACAAACGTCAATTACATCGAATTTTGATGGAACAAATCTGAAAATGTGGTGGCAGAATAGAATTGAGTCAATTCGACGGTGGAGCATAGTATTCTCCACCGCCGAATTCGAACTTCAATTGATTGATTTGTCTTGAGTTTGAATCACGTAGATTAGGGTTTTCATTGTTGAGAGAGTTTGAGAGGAGATGAGAGAGTTCTTTACAGTTTTGATAAATTAAGATTAGGGCGTAATGTTTTTGCCGAGTTGTGTGTTTTCTTAAATAAAGGGGTGGGTTATGTGCAACCTGCGGGGTGTCTGTAATAGAACAAGTAGCCATGTTCCTTAGTGTTCTTGCCCACCACCAAAATGTTCGTGTAGTTAATATGTCTTTCATTCGGCCTAGTAGGACTATAAGTCGACATATTCAGAGTGTCTTTAGGGTTGTTTTGAATGTTACGATGTGTTTTGTTGTCAATCCTCAAAATGACAATATTTGCCTAATTAATCCATTTTTTGGGGAATTACTATCTTTGTGATGCTGGTTACACGAGTGAGGAAGGTTTCTTAGCACCATATAGATGAGTGAGGTACCACCTCAAACAGTGGAGGAAAGGCACAGCTAGACCATAAAACTATAAAGAGCTCTTTAATCCCCGTCATTCTAAAGAGAGGAATGTAATTGAAAGAGCTTTTAATATATACATATATATATATATATATATATTTATTTATTATGGATATATTAAATATAATAATGTAAAAATATGTTTGCAACTGAATAACAACATATTTTTTAAAAATTATTACTTATTTTATTTCTAAGTAATAAAAAATTAAAAAGAAATATTGCAACCTAAATTCGATTACATGAAGATTTCTCAACCGAATTTCTGTTGAAAATTTTAACTAACAATAATTAACTTAGTTCAAAATTTTGCAACCGACCTTTCGGTTTTAAAAATATTTTTAAATGATTTTGCAATGAAACTTGAGATGCAATTTTTGCACCATCAATTTTGCAATCGAATTCTTTGTTGCAAATATTTTGATCATGATCGTGTCAAAATCCGGCTATGTGCGTGGACGACAGATTAGGACTCTGAATCACCCAAGAATTAATAACATGGAATGACTCTGATATTTTCCTAGCTGAGAAAGATGGAACAAACGTGAACTCAAAGACCAAAAATGGAGAATATGGGGTTTGGACCCTCTTTGGCACTCCGACGCTCAAGTCAGGGACTAATTCTAAGTTCTAGAATGCGGAAGTGAGTAGAGTTCAGAAGTGAGTCAGGGACCAAATGGTTTGTATAGGCGGAGGATTTGAGCCACTGCGTGTGAGTACATGACCCTTGAGCTGTGGATCATGGTATGTTAAAAGAGGACCGCGATAGTGATCGGAACGGTGCTTTTGCTGGGAAAGCACTGTACCGTTCCTGTAAAGGCGTTGCGCCAGTGTCCTTGGGTGACCGCAATTAATGCGCGCAATGGTGGAGGAAATCTGCATTTAATGCTCCCGTATGGTCTGAGTCGGGGCTCTTCGCGTGGGACGCAGAAGCGACAGGCTCCTCCAAGTGCTGGATCGAAAGGCGAGCATGCTTGGGATCGAAACGAAGGCTTCCCATCCACGTCGGCTGCCACGTGGTGCAAGCTTAGTGGGCCAGGTAACGGATCCCAATTTCTTCCTTATCATTTCCCCCCACCCCCATCTCCCCCAAGTTCAGTGGTACATTTATGTTCCAATGGACTTTGAGATGGGGCGTCTAGGGTGTGATGAACCAGGAACAGTTTGGGTCATTGTTGCGCTTCGATTTGGGATTTTTAGACCGACGGGCAATCGAGAAATGGTCGATCGAGCTGGTTTGGCCCCGACCCAATGGGTCGGGGATGTGGACACGTGGCTCACCTGTCACACGTGCCACGTGATTAATGCAATGGGCGGGAAACTCTAGGGCTTCGCCGCCATCAAAGTAATAATGGTCCTTTTTGAATTTTGGGTGCACTAGGCACGCTTCCAAGTGAACGTTAACTTCTACAGTTTCTGGGGCAGTGTAATGGCGGATCCCAATCGAGTAACGGCTACAGTTGTGGGACGTGGAGGGCCACGATTAAAGAGGTTCACTTAAAACCGCCACTATAAAAGCGGCACTTAGGCATTTTTCTTCCACTTTCTCCACTTGCTAGCAAAATCCTGAGGTGTTAAAGATGAAGATTTCGGTACAGAGCTTTCATAACCCTTATTTCGGAGTAAATCAATTTCCCTTTAAGGTACATTCCATCTCTGCACAAAATATCTTCCTTTCTTCTTGCATTTCTTTTCTACCCACAAGTGGCTCGCACGAAGAGTACCAATAGACCTCCTTTATACGTATACTAACTTCGGGACCAGAGAGAGTTCCTTCAGAGAGAAGCTGAGGTGATGGTAGTTCGGGGATCTGGATAGGACAAGCCTAATTTACAGGGAGAAGGCCTCAGGAAGTGGCCGCACTCGATCGATAGATAAGGATATGGTGGGGGCCTTCGCGGACGAGATTGAGAAGATGTCCGCGGAGAGTATGTTTAGATCTCAGGCCATAGGTCCCCAAAAGAAGAAGAGGGGGGCCAGAGGAAGAAAGGTGCCAAGAAAACTACAAAATTCTAATTTCGGGTCGGATGTGGACGAAGCAGAGAGGATGATGCCGGAGTACCGCCTGGATGGCTGGGAAAATTCGGAGAGGGAGTGTGAAGTGATAATCCCATCTCCCAACGATCACATGGAAGCTCCACCTGATGGGTGCATCGCTATGTCGCTGCAACCGATCCATTATAGGTTTTGTTTGCCGCTATCTCCGTTCCAAGTCGAATTGTACAACCACTTGTAGATTAGCCCAGTTCAACTATTACCCAATGGCCAGGCGATGGTAACCGCTTTCAGAGTGCTAATGAAGTTGTTGGGGCAAGTCAGGTGCGTTGAGCACTTGACGGAGTTATTCGTGGCCTTGGTCGACGCGACAGCCTCTTCTAACCAGAGGGGGTATGTGAAATTACGAGCCCGATCTGGGAGTAAGCTTTTTTCTTCGACCAAGACTTCCTATGGCAAGAACTGAAAGACCAAGTGGGTTTATATTAGGTTTCCCAGGGGTTGGGACGGTTTGAAGCATACCTCCAGGAATGATATTGAGGAGACCAGGCTGGATTGAGGTAGAGTGGCCTGGCCGAATACACTAATGGCCGCCTTGAGGAGCGTGGCACCCCTAGATTGCAATATTCTGACCAACTCACATCTGTTACAATGTCCAGGGTGAGCGCTGGGCATGAAAAGACAAGATGTCATCCGAATAGGTGACTACGCCTTGAATCCCCTAAAGCCAAGCACATCCCTCGCTACACCACTTTCTTTAGCGTTTTGTCATTTTTCTAATTCTTGGGTCTTAAGCGTTTCCCTTTGTCTTTGTAGGTTCTATCATGGTTTCTGCACGCGAGAAAGCCGCTCTCCGCAAGGCCCATCAGAGGGAGAAGCAATATGCCAAGGAGAAGCAATATGCTAAAGAGAAGCTTGACCCGGCACCCACTGAGGCCCAGATTGCCTTGTATGAAGGGCTTACTGTTGCTCATACCCTCGATAGGATGGGTGCCTTAGCTACTGCGGCAGGGCAGGTGTGGGGCGCGATTGCGGCATCAGAGACACTGGAAGTTGTGGAGGAACCACGGGATGGGTCGAGGGAGTCGTGTATCCATCTAGAGGATGTTGCTCCCCCGTACCAAAGAGAAAGGACCTTCCGCGGGAGAAGGGAACAACCGTGGTGAGCGCGGGGGATCCTGGATCGGACCACGAGGCCCTTGCAGACCCCAACCTTGATGGCGTGCCCAGGGGTCATCGCATAAATAAGAGGAAGGCCGCCGAGCCGGTGAATGAGGCGACCCCGAAGAAAATCCAGAACGAGGCGGCTCCAAAGAAAGTCTAAAGGGGGAGGGGGCCCCCCAGCCATCGACCGCGAACCAGGCAGGTGTGGCTCAGATGGGGAAGCTCAAGGTTCCTATCTATCGAGCGGCCACTTCCCCCGAATACAAGATGCTCCCTGACAAACTGGAGCAAATCATTACCGTCCCTGCATTCGAAGGCCCCAAGTATCCCTACAATCTCCCTGAGTTGACAGAGGAGGGATCGAAGAAGAGAATTGCGACCGGCGAGGTCGACACCGAGGCCCTTTCGGCCATCTACCACTCTCTGCAAACTTCTGTCGACCATGAGGAGTTGGGAAAGGAGAACGTTACTGTCTTGACCTACAACATCGTGGCCCACCTTGCTACGGTAATCGATCTAAACTTCTGTCGAGCCTATATTGATTGTTGAGCCACAATGGGATTCGACCGAGAAGCCTCCCATCGTCATTGGAAATGAAGAGCCAACTGCTTGACTCCGTCATTTCATTTGTAATTGTGCTTTTATTTTTTAGCTCATTTATATCGAGGGGTTGGACCCTCTAAATACTGTAATCATTCTGGGTAGGGGCCCGTATTATTAATGAAGCTTCAATTTTTCTTCTATTTTCAATATTTTTTACATCTTCTGGCTTGAGCTTGACTCAAGATCTGGGTCATTTTGAACTTTCTTAAGATGAATTAATCAAGTGTAATGACACTGGGACTAATCGTAGGACACGTAACTTTCATTAAACTAATCAAGTGCAATAAGAGAGATTCAGATTGACTGAACCCAAAATGAACTCGGATTGACTGAAAGTTGCATTTATTGATAACTTTGCTCAAAAGCAGATAGGTGTTTACATCAAGAAATAATTTAAACGTAGAATTTCTTTAAGTTTTGAGTGTTCCAGGACCTAGGGATAGGGTTTCCATCCATATCTTCTAGGTGATAAGCTCTGTTGCAGCCTATCTCAGAGATGCGGTAAGGTCCTTCCATATTGGGTTGTAGTTTGCCCACATGCTTAGTGACTTCAACCTTCTTAAGTACTAGGTAGCCAATTTGGAAAGCCCTGGGTCGGACTCCCTTATTGTAACTTCTAGCGACCGCGGCCTTGTACTGTTGTTGTCGTTGGTATCCCTTTTGGAAGAGCTTTTCGATCATATCTGGCTCGTAGGTCCGATCGGCAGCATTTCTTGCTAGTTGGTAGTTGGCAACCCGACAGTTTGATGTAGTAATTCCGTAGGTATCATCGCTTCTGACCCATAAACCATAGAAAAGCTTCTAACCCATAAATCATAAAAAAGGGGGTTAATCCTGTCACGGTCCTTGGCCTGGTTCGTTATGCCTGTAGGACCCCGTCAAGTTCTTCGACCCAAGCACCTTTCTTAGCCTCCTGGCATTTTTGCAAGTTTTGGATGATTATCCGATTGATGACCTCAACCTGGCTGTTCGCTTGGGGGTGTCCAACTGAGGCGAATCTTTGACTGATGCCCATATCTATACAATTCGATCTCGTCCTTGCACTTTGGAATTGGGTTTCGTTATCGCAAATGAGGACTCTGGGCACGCCGAATCTGCAAATGATGTTACGTCAAAGGAAATCTAGGATAATCTTATCAGTGATCTTCATTGCGGGTTGGGCTTCAACCCATTTGGAAAAGTACTCCACCTTCTTGAGACTTTTTTTGCCAGGGATCGGCCACCGGCGTGATTACCAAATTGGCCACTGTGGATTTCTTCCAGCACGTCTAGGGCTTGTGAGGGACAGAGAAATCTCTTCGTTGGTCCTGTGAAGGCCCTCTTGTATAACCTACCCTCAGAATCGAGAGAATAGCTGGCTACCTTGTAGTGGAGGCGTCTTGCTGTGTTTCTATCATCGGGAAATATTCCATTGCTGAGGTATATGATGTACTCATCGAGCCAGCATGGCTCTGCTGGGTCGATGGAGCATATCATCTCAGCATCTACATCAATTACCCACCATTTGCTTGAGAGGTAGGTGATGTTATAATCTTTGGTGCCTCGCATCGCATTGGCAAACTTTGATAAGGCTTCGGCGCGTGTGTTTTCTTCTCTAGGGACTTGCTGCAGTTTGAACTCTTTAAACTCTGAGGCTAAAGATTTGACTTTGGCCAGGTATTTGATCATGTAGTCTTCATACGCCTCATAGGAGCCTTCCACTTGGCTCATTACTAACTGTGAGTCCGTTGTCACTGAGATTCGCTCAATACCATGCTCTTTGGTGATTTTGAGGCCTGCAATCAATGTTTCGTATTCTGTCTCGTTGTTGGTTGTGGGAAAGTCTACAGAGATGGCGAAATTAAGCTCTTGTCCCTCTATGCTTATCAGGGGTATCCCCACTCTACCCCCCTTAGAGGTTGAGGAGCCATCGACTGACATGGTCCATAGCACTGAGCGAACGGTTTGCTTGGCTGGATCGTCCTTCACAATTAAAAAATTCACCAAAATCTAGGCTTGGTAGGCCGCTCTGGGTTGATAGTTGATATCAAATTGTCCTAATTCCACGGCCCACTTGGTGATACGTACTGCGGCGTCCGGCTTGACAAGAACCGCTCGCAGTCCTTGGTCGGTGAGGACCATTATAGAATGGGCTTGAAAGTAGGGTCTCAACCTTCTGGAGGTGTGTACCAGGGCAAGGACAAACTTTTCGATTTTCAGGTAGCGAGCCTCCGGTCCGTGCAGAATCTTGCTCACGTAGTACACTGGCATGTGCTTTCGGTTGCGAAAGGCCACTAGCACGGAGCTGACTGCCTCCTCTGTAACTGCAAGGTATAAATACAAGCTTTCTCCTGCAATAGGTTTGGCTAAAAGGGGAGGGGAGGCAAGATACTCTTTGAGCTTTTTGAAAGCTTCATCACACTCGTCAGTCCATTCAATTTTTTTAATATTACTAAGAATCTTAAAGAAGGGAAGGTTTTTCTCAGAAGAATGAGAAATGAACCTATTTAAAGAGATGATCTGACCCACAAGACGTTGGACGTCTCGGATGGTGTGGGGCCTGTTGATGCTCTTGAGCGCTAGGATCTTCTCTGGATTAGCCTCTATCCCCCTTTGACTGATGATGTATCCGAGGAATTTGCCTCCTTCTACGCCGAACGAGCACTTGCCTGGATTTAATTACAACTGATATTTGCGTAGTAGGTCAAACGTCTGACCTAGGTTAATGGACACTTCCATAGTTTTGCCTATCTCTTCCTCGAAAACCTGGTTTACCAATCTCTGGTAGGTGGCGCCTGCATTTTTCAACCCAAGCGGAATTACTTCGAAGCAATAGATGCCCTTCACCATGATGAACGCAGTCTTCTTCTTATCTTCTTGGGCCATGAAGATCTGATAGTAGCCTTGGAAGGCGTCCATCATGCTCAAGAGTTCACAACCCGCCGTGGTGTCAATCAGTTGGTCGATTCTGGGTAGAGGATAGGGGTCTTTTAGGCAGACCTTGTTCAGGTCGGTAAAATCCTAACACATTTGCCACTTGCCACCGGTTTTTGCGACTAGGACCACATTGCACAGCCAATCGACGTATTTAGCGAGGGTTATGTACCCCGCGTCTAGGAGTTTGTTGACTTTTTACTCGATGATCTCATTACGAGCATCACTCTGGGTTCTGAGTCGCTGCTTGATCTGTCGGATGCTTGGGTCGACGTTGAGATGATGTTGAATTATCTTTGGGTTGACGCCGACCAAATCCGACGAGTTCCAAGTAAAGATATCCGCATTCTCGTGCAAGAATTGAATAAGCATACATTGTTGCTTGCCTTTCAAGTTGGCTTCGATGTTGGTGGTTTTTCCATCATCGTCGGGGACCAAGCGTAAGGGAACTATGGCTCCGACAGCCGTAATTTTACCGTCATTCAATTTTCTCTTTTTCTTGGCGATGGTGGAGGTCATTTGTTTGGAGCATATCTCCACGGTGGGATCATCTGGGTCAGCGAGCTTCGTGTTCAGGAAGTCATCGATGTTGAGGAGGGGAACGATGGTCTTATTGGGGAGTTTTACCTTTTTCATGGAGATGGAATAGCACTTCCAAGACTCTGAAATGTTGCATCTAAGTTTCTCTATCCCGTACGGTGCTGGTAGTTTGATCGTTTGGTGGTACGTTAAAATGACGGCTCTGTAGGTAATTAGGGCAAGCCACCCAACGATAACGTTGTATGCTGAGGGGCCTTCAACCACCAGGTACTGTATCAACTGCGTGGTTCGCTTGGGTAATTTCCCCATGGAGGTTACGAGCTTGACTTGTCCCTTAGAATATACCTCTGATCTCCCGAAAACTGTTAGAGGAGTTTTGATTAGTTCATAATTTAATTTATCATGTATGTTCATCTTTTCTAAAGTCGAGTAAAAGATAATGTTGGCTGAGCTTCCACTATCGACAAGGGTTTTGTGAATGGCACAATTGGCTACATCAAGAGTGACTACCATCAGACAACTCGGCATTCCGCTGTACCGTGGCATCACAGGTACAAAATCCCTATCACTGAAAGAGATCTCTTGCTTCAGCAACTCCTTGCCCGGCTTGATGTACATCACTTCCTTAGCTCCATAGAGCTCTCAACCCACCTCTTTCCTGTCCCGCTTGCGAGAGGTCTTCTAGTCTTCCCGAGCTGGGCCCCCTAGATCATGAAGATCTCATTGGTGGACAAATTGTGGGGGCCGGCCTCTTCAAGCTTTTCGAGAGGCGGCTTGCATCCGCGTCGATGAGGTGTGGAGTCTTCACGGTCGAAGGCTTGGCGGGCACATTCATCTAACTTCTTGATGAACTCAGTCAGGTGGCCCCCTTGGATCAGCCTTTCAAACTCCTCTCGCAGTGCAATGCACTCTGAGGTCCAGTGCCCGTATTGCATGTGGTAGGCGCACTTTTTGCCGAATTCCTTGGCTTTCTTAGTCTCCTTCAGCTGTTTAGACTTCTTGAGTAGCCTGCGATCCATCACTTTGTAAATTTCCTCGATGGGGCAGACTAGGGGAGTGTAGGGCTTTTTCACTCCGCTGCCCGAGGGTGATTCTCTCTTCAGTCACTGCTCCATTCGGTTGGAGAGCCTGGGTGGTTCCGAACCGGGAGAGGGGGGGTCGGATCGAGGCTGACGATCGCGGTGTTGCTCGTTGCTCCACCTCTCACTCTTTCGGGCCTAAGCCTGGTTGCTGGCCTTGACCTCTTCTAGGCACATATATTTGAGCGCCATAGCCATAACCTCCTCCATGTTCTGACGCTCTTTGAGGATCATGTCATCGGCGCACTCCTTGTGACGGATGGCGCCGTGTAAGGTCTGGATGAGCACGTCGATGTCCGACTGCTCGACCTTGATCAAGGCCTCGTTGAAGCGGGAAAAGAAATGTCTCAGGCTTTCCCCCTCATCTTGGACGATTGTGTAAAGGTAAGTAGAGGGGAGCTTGACCTTGGACATGGAGGAGAAGTACACCTTGAACCTCCGTGACAGGTCGTCATAATCACAGATATTGTGCTGCGTACGTCTTTCAAACCTGTCTTGGGCTGGACCCTCGAGCGTGGTTTCGAATATTTTTGCCAATATCAGCTTGGTGTGGCCGTATAGGTTGACCTGCGCCTCAAACTTAGAGCAATGTTTGATGGGGTCGGAGCTCCATTATAAATAAACAAATTGGCGGGGACCCAGTCCTCCAATTTGGCATCGATGATTGCATCACAGAAGGGGGACCTAGCCTCCCTTTCATTTCTGCCATCGCTTGACGCAGGCGAGGGCGCTTTTCAGGGTCGGCGGGCTGGTAAGCCTCTTGGGCTCGCCCGCGAGGAACGTGGGAGGATACTTTCTCATGAGAATCGATGTAATCCTCAAGTTGCTGCTGTTATTGACGAGGCAGCGGCCTTGGGGGTAGTTGATTTCTTAGGTCAGCTGGACCGACCCAGTGCTCTATGTTGGCTCGTAGATAGGCATCGGGATGGACCCTAGCCCCCAAACGGTCGAAAACGAGGACGTTCCTAGGAACAGGAGCATCCCGATCCATTTCGCTCGTAGTTCTGGCCACGTGGCGGGCCGCTATCGTCCTCTCTCATATTTCTGTAAATTTGCGAGGGGCGTTCCTCTTTAAGCTGCTACCTCGATCGGGCGTTCTGGCCATCGGCGGTGGGTGCGCCTAGGGGTGCAAACGGGCCGAGCCGAGTTTTGGCTAAAAAATGGGGCTCGAACTCGAAAATTGTAAGACAGGATCGAGCTTGTCAAGCCGGAAATTCTTTGGCTTGAATTTGGCTCGTGGAAAACTCGGGCTCGGCTCGGCTTAATTAAACTCGTGAGATCCAAATCGAGATCGGGCTTGCGATCGAGATCGAGCTCGACCCATATATTATTAATATTTTATGATATATATAATATAATATGTGATTTATAAATGTATTTTTATAATAATATAATATTGTAACATATATAAATTATCAAATTATATATATATGGTATGTTTTTAGTATATTATTTAATTTTAAAGTCATATTAATATAATAAAATATATGATTGTATAATTTTTTTAAATACATATATTATAAATTAAATATATATTGGATATATTATATATGTATATATAATATAGAATAGGGAAAATATCATTATTGGTCCCACAGTTTAGGCTCATTTTCGAGTTTGGTACCATGTTTATTGACTCAGTCAATATATGTCCCATTGTTTATCAAATTTGACAAAGTTGGTCCATTTGACATTGGCCCATTAGTGTCTTAACAGAATTGTTAGTGTACTTTGTCAGCTCACGTTAAACATAAGCAGCAACAAAAAATCCCCAAAATTTATTTCTCACCTTCTCTCATCTGAAACCTTATTTCAATTTCTTCCACTTTAATCAACCCTTTTCAATTGATACTCATGCGGCAACTATGGCAGAAAAACTCCAAAAGATGATTGCTCGCGACCTCAGATGCCCTGACTTGATGGTGGTTTCACTGAGAAGCAATAATTTACGGGCTGCATTCAAGTCCCCTCCATATGGTAAGTGGTTATTCTCTGAAAATGGTGATGGGTATGCCTTTATTAGTTGAGGAAAACTTAATGAAGTGTGCATTTTACTTCATCCAAGATTATATTGTTGTAGGGTTTCGTTTTTTATTGTATAGTGTGGTCCTCTTGTTTGTTTTTGGGACTACAAATGGGGACCCTTGTTCTGAGTTGTTTTTTTTCTTGGTTGTACAGATAACAATAACCCTTTTATGACCATACGATTGCACCATAGTGGGAAGATGACAAAGGTCTTGAAGAATAAAAAATATGTTGGTGGTACATATTCTGTCTTTGACTACGTGAATGCCAATGATTTTGGATTTGAATATTTAAATGGTATGAGTAAAATGTTAAATTATAAAGGAGAAAACAAGTACTTTGGGAAGCAGCAGGGCAGATATAGGCAGTTGTGTTTTTCAACTGACTTAATAATTTTATAAGTTATGGATTGTGGGAAAGGTATGTAGATGTCTATTTAATTGGGGAAATGTCACCTGATACAGAGACTTTTGATGATGTTGTTAACTCCCGAAATGCCCAAAACACCCTTACCCAAAATCCTATTATCCAACTAATGATATTTCAAACCTTCATAAGTCTCATATTGATGCAGTCTTACTCTTACCTGATTTTGAACCTATTGATACAACAAACACAGAAATTGGTTCCTCAAATCCTTGTAACGAACCTCCATTTTAGCCCACATTGGAACCAATATTGGAGACTGAGAACTTTCATGATTGGGATGTTGTGTTTAATATTGTGGACTCATATTCTCAAGTGTATGAAAATCAACAAGTTGAAGGTATGGTGAATGAGGGTCCTAAACAAAATCCAGTGGGTGAGAGTTTTGGAGTCGACAAGGGTAAGAAAGTTTTGGTTGAAGATGATGATATAGTTTCTAATGAAGAAGACATTTACAGTGAGCATAGGAATGAGAGTGATGAGTTATATGATAGTGAATTTGATAATCCTCTTGATGTTTGTGATGACGACATGAATGAAGAGTTTAATTGTGATAATGAAGAACCTAATCAACATGCTGATGATAGTGATGATGATTTCCTGGATGATGGATTAGACTGTAGTGATCTTGACAGTAATTGGGATAGTGATGTTGAAAAGGATGTGGAGATGTTTCCTGTGTATAATCCAGACAATAATTTTGACCCTTACATTTGCTTGAAAATGTTATTCACCGACAAACATGAGTTTATTGAAGCAATACATGACCTTGCAATTAAGACGAGAAGAAACCTTAAGATTGGGAAGAATGACAAGAGAAGGGTGTATGCAAAATATTTAGGTGTTAAATGTAAATGGAGATGTCATGCTTTAAAAGTGGATGGTGAAGAAGAAACTGTTCAAATTAGGGAATTCTATACTAAGCATCAGTGTAACCTACAAGATAAGGTGAAAAATCTGAATTCAACAAGATTGTCACGTAGGTATGAGGAATCTTTTAGGGCTGATTCAGATAGAAAGGTTAAAGGGTAGAAGAGGGATGTACAAAGAAAATTGAAGATCAGTATATCAAACAACAGGCCTACAGGACAAGAAAGAAGACAATATGTTCTATACAAGGGAAAGCTTCTCAACAGTTTGATTTGCTAGTTGATTATGCTAATGAACTTAGGAAGAGTAATCCTAGATCAACGGTTATAATGCAAGTTGAACCTCATGTTGAGAATGCGAGGGGGACTTTTGATAGATTGTATATCTGTTTTCAAGGTTTGAAGGTTGGGTTCTTGGCAGGTTGTAGACCACTAATAGGAGTTGATGGGTGTCATTTGAGCAGTGAACATAAGGGAGTTTTGCTTACTGCTGTAGGAGTTGATGCTTGTAATAATTTGTACCCTATAGCTTATGCTGTTGTTAGTGCAGAGACAAAAGATTCATGGGAATGGTTTTTAACATTACTGAAGGAAGATCTTCGGGTGATTAGGGATGACACAATTACTTTTATCAGTGACAAACAAAAAGGGCTGCTACCTATATTTGAGAAAGTTTTTCTAGGAAGTGAGAATAGATTTTGTACAAGACACTTACTAGCTAACTTCAAGAGTAATGGGTGGAGAGGTATGGCATTTAGAAATGCTTTCTGGGCTGCTGCAATGGCCAACACAGAAGCAGAGTTTAAGTACAGAATGGATGAATTGGGAAAACTGGATCAGAAGGCATTGGACTGGTTTAGTGACAAACCTGCAACACAGTGGAGTAAAGCATTCTTTAATCCATTCCCAAAATGTGATATGTTATTGAACAACATTTGTGAATCATTTAATGCTTGTATTCTTGAGGCAAGAGACAAGCTAATATTGACTTGTCTTGAATGGATCAGAGAGTTTCTCATGGGTAGATTATCTGAGATGAGGGATGCAACTAAAAAATGGATTGGAAAGAGAAAGATATGTCCTAAAATCAGGAAAATTTTAGATGCTAACATTGATAAAGCTGCTGATTTTTATTCATTAAAATCTGATGACTGGAATTATGAAGTGCATGGCTATGATGGTTCAATGCATGTGGTTAATCTGAACAATAAGACGTGCTCCTGCAGAAAATGGGAATTATCAGGTATTCCTTGCTCTCATAGTGTGTCTGCCCTTCAAAGTCAAAATCTAGACCCACAAAATTATGTTAATGAATACTATAGTGTTGATACATTCATGAAAACCTATGCACATGCAATTCTTCCAATGAATGGGCCCAGATTGTGGCAGAAAACAGGTGAAATTCCCCCATTACCCCCTAACTTTGGAAGACAAGTTGGAAGACCAAAGAAAACAAGGAGAATGGAAATGGATGAACCACGGAAAAAGGGGCAAGTTGGTAAAAATATGGTTCGAATGAAACAAAAATATTCAGTTAGATGTCATTACTGTGGTGAAAAAGGTCACAACCAAAAAGGTTGCCCACGGAAAAAGAAGCAATAGCTAGAGGTCAACTAGTAGCAGATGCACCAAGGCCTAAACCAACTAAGAAGCAACCAAATCCAATAACAAGATATTCAAGCAAACTTACTGTAAGTGAACTTAGTAGCTATATTTCAGTATCATGTCAATATTATAATCTATTTGATTTTACGTTTCAGGCTAGGAAAAGAACATTAGGTGCACAAACTCCACCTACAAGTTCACAAACTGTGGTAAATCCCTCACTAGTACAAGTTCCAAAGAAGACACTTTATGGAAATCAGCAAGCTTCTGCACAACAGAGCTCATTGATAAACACTAAATCTGGTCACATTGTACCAGTGCTAAAAAAAGGTGGGAGGAATTTTGTGACAATGACAAACTTGGAGGCTGCAGTGGCTGTTGAGAGGAAGAAACAAAAAATTGTTACCACAAAAGAATGAAGATTCAGTACCTATTGTCGTACTTATGTTACCTTTTGTGTAGAACTGATTATGGTAGTGAAAAAAAATACTCTTTTTTTGGTTGATTATATAGTCTTGAAATTATTGACATCTACGTAATCACTTGTTTTGGCTGTAATGAACAATTATATGGTCTTTTCTCAATGTGTGAAGATAGTTCAATTTGATTATTAACTGTGCTTGCATTTTTGATTTTTTATTTCATGAACATCTATAAAATAATAGGAAATGCATTACATACAATGATGGCAAAAACAATCAAATGCATTAGAATTAAAGAAAATAATACATTTGCAGATTATAAGGAAAATGATAAATGGCGCCAAAACCACTTTTTTGTTGCTTAGTTTCCCTCCAATAAGGTAAACTAACGGTTCTATTAGAGAAAGGGTAAAAAACTAACAGACTAATGTTAAATGGACCAACTTTGTCAAATTTGATAAACAATGGACATATATTGACTGAGTCAATAAACATGATACCAAACTTGAAAATAGACCAAACTGTGGGACCAAAAATGATATTTTCCCTAAAGAATAAATAGATATGATATAAAACATAATATACATATAGATAATTTATAAAAAAATAAATATATGCATAGGCTCGCGAGCTAGCGATCCTAGACACATGGAGCTCGAGATCGACTCGACGCATGACCCGTGATCGTTGGAGCTCGACTCGAAATCGTCACAATTTAATCTCAAGCCGAGCCAGCTCGAGCTCGACTTGTTTGCACCCCTAGGTGCACCGAGGGCCTCGGGCTGAAAACTAGCCCCTAGAGTATTGAGGTCAGGAAATACTCCTGATCTTTCTCGTCATACACTCTCCTTCCTTGTCTCATCTGCACCATGATGGAGAGTAAGGTAGAAGAAAATTGTTGAGTACTTAGACTGTCTGCTTTTGTTCAGAGCTCCCCACAGACGGAGCCAAGATGATCATGTCAAAATCTGGTTATGTGCGTGGACGGCAGATTAGGACTCCGAATCACCCAAGAATTTGTAACGTGGAAGGACACTGATGCTTTCCTAGCTAAGAAAGATGGAACAAACGTGAACTCAAAGGCCAAAAAGGGGGAATATGAGGTTTGGAACCTTTTTGGCACTCCGACGCTCAAGTCAGGACTAGTTCTGGGTCGAGAATGCGAAAGTGAGTAGAGTTCAAAATGCGAAGGAAAACTTACCCTCATTTTATCGGAGAGATGGTTTATATAGGCGGAGGACTTGAACCACTGCGTGTGAGTACACCACCCTTGAGGTGTAGATCATGGTCTATTAAAAGAGGACAGCGATAGTGATCGGAACAGTGCTTTTGCTGGGAAAGCACTGTACCATCCCTGAAAGGCGTCGCGCCAGTGTCCTTGGGTGGCCGCAATTAATGCGCGCTGTGGTGGAAGGAATCTGTATTTGATGCTCCTGTATAGTGTGACACGGGTCGTTACATAGCAACCTTCTCAGTCGAAGCGAGGTCTGAGTCGGGGCCCTTCGTGTGGGACACAGAAGCGGCAGGCCCCTCCAAGTGCTGGATCGAAAGGCGAGCGTGCTCGGGATCTAAGTGAAGGCTTCCCGTCCACGTCGGTTGCCACGTGGTGCAAGCTTACTGGGTCAGGTAAGGGATCCCAATTTCTTCCTTATCAGATCAGGTTTGACTGTTTTCATTATTTTTTCTACTGAATCAAAAACCAAAATTTGGTGCAAGCTAATTTTTTTCTCTATTGCAATCGAAGTAGCTATCTTATTTTTTTGTTGCAATAACACTAAAAATGTTGATTATTTAATTTTTATTTTAAACTGATTTTGCAACTAAATTTTGATTGCAAAAATTTTGCGACGAACTTGGCTTCTGAAAATTCAGTTGGAAAGTAAATAGGAAATTTTTTATTTTTGGTTACAAATTTGGTTGTTCAACCCAAATTTGCAACCGAAATTTTCAACGGCAAATTAATAAACGGTCCCTGGTAAGGGTTATAACATTTCCAAAACCCCCTAGTTTGAAAAATATATGTTTTAGATCACCAATGTACATCATACTTTTCCTAAACCCCCAACCACAAAAAAGACTGTTATGCCCCTACCTTTTTCCTGCTGCCACTCCAATTTTGTTTCTTCCAAACCTATACTTCACCCACTTCAACCTGCCATCACCGGAGTCTTCTTCTTCACTTTTCTTTGCGCATTATACAAAAATTTGAACATTACAACATAAGTGTCAATATGTTTCCAACAAGTTCGTCGTCCCAGGTTGATTCTCGTCTGTTGTGTCATTGTGGTGTACCTGCCCGGGTTTACACTTCGAAGACAGCAGAAAATCCTCATCTGCAGTTTGCTAAATGTCGGATGGAAAATAGTACGATGTGGAAGTGGTTGGATCCAGCATCAACAGCAAAAATGAGATTACTTATCTCCAACTATGGCAAACAGATAGTTGAGTGGAACGCTGAAATCAGAGTTCTGAGGATGAAGTATAATTTGTTTACACCTCTTCTTCTTGTTTCTTGGCTAGCCTTTCTAGTACTACGCTTTATTTGATTGTTAGTTGTGTAAGATTATGGGTGATTCTTCATTTTTGGTAATATATTCACCCTCGGTTGTAATCCTTCATTTGAACAAGAATGTAAATATTGTATCTTGTAGTGTAAATTGCATTTTTTATCATCTCGCCTTGAATATTTGGAGGTAAAAGTTGGGTTTGTAGAGTTACGCCTTTAATAGTTGGAGGTAAAAGTTGGGTTTGTTGAGTGACGCCTTGAAATTTTGGAGTTGAAAGCTGGGTTTGTTGAGTTGGGCCTTGAAATTTTGGAGTTGAAAGCTGGGTTTGTTGAGTCACGCCTTCAAATGTTGTCGTTGGAAGCTGGATTTGTAATGTATACTCTCTTAGGCATTTCGTCGAATAAGTTGCGAGCACTTCTTACATTGCATTTCTTGAAAGGGTAATATAATATCAACATATCTATATAACTATCATCAACGTACTCGCCCATTCATTGTTTCAAACCTATCTCAAATAATCCATCAACATTCACCGATATGGGATTAGATTCATTTAAGTGTGTCTTGCTCACACAGATCTGTGCGTTGCAAGTTTGCCCATCTGAGAAAGTGGGAGCAGCTACGCACAGATCGGTGAGAGCCCAGACACATATAAATGATCTAACATAAGAGATCTGTGGAGTGGGGTATTTTATATTCGCCAATGGAGTCAGGAGGCGTTTTATATTCACCGATCTAGGCCTAGATTCATTTAATTGTGCTTCACTCGAACGGATCTATGCATTGCTGGTTTGCCCATCTGAGAAAGTGGGAGCAACTATTCATAGATTCGTCAAAGCAAAAGCACATATAAATGATCGACCATAAGAGATCTAAAGATCTGTGGAAGTGTGGAAGTTGAGAATGTAAGTGTGTGGCTGCTACCCAAAGTTTGTGGAGTGAGGGCGTTATATATTGGCAAATGTACCCCAGATACAGTGGATTGGGGCGTTATAATGCGTAAATGTACTCCAGATACAATGGATTGGGGCGTTATATATTCGCAAATGTACTCCAGATACAATGAAGTGGCGCGTTACATATTCCAAAAGGGATCCCAAAGGCAGTGGAAGTATGTCCAGTTAAACAGGTATAATGCGTAATTGGAACGGGAGTTCGTAAAGTTAAACATGTATAATGTGTAATTGGAATGAGAGTTTGTCAAGTTAAACTAGTATAATGCGTAATTGGAATGGGAGTTTGTAAAGTTAAACAGGTGTAATGCGTAATTGAAATGGGAGTATGTAAAGTTAAACAGGGTGAATGCATAATTGGAACGGGAGTTTGTCCAGTTAAACAATATTAATGCATAATTGGTACACATATCCCAAGTGGAATGTTTTGGTGAAGAATATTACAACAATGATTCCGATTTTTGAAGAATGATACATTATCCCAAGTGGAATGTTTTGGAGAAGAACATTACAACATTGATTCTCAAGATTGATACATT
>JBBMKE010397445.1:0-12764 GCA_037834125.1 Lippia alba | reverse complement strand
TTTTTAGGGATTAATATGTAATTATCAAAAGAAGAGGGACTGATTTGTAATTAGGACAAACCTCAGGGTACCTGAATGTAATTTTCTCTATTATTATTGGTTGAGTTCGACCAAGTTGAGAAGCTAAAATGTTCTTTAACAAAGAGGGTTTGCCCGTCTCTAAAGGGTATTTGTAGCAACTTTAGTTAATTAGCAAGATTTTGACAAGCAATATTAATAAACGCATGATTAATGCATAAATTCTGTGCTGCGTGTCAAAGTGAATAGAGGAGTATTATAGGGGAGAAGCATATTCCTATGTCTTTTCATGAATTCAGCAATTTGGGAATTGTTAATCATCTTGATTCGTGCTAATCTTTTAAGCATTTTGGGTTTTAAAATTTTAATTAGGAAAAATTACATTCAGGTACCCTGAGGTTTGCCCTAATTATAAATCAGTCCCTCTTTTTTTGATAATTACATATTAATCCCTAAAAATACTGTTTCAATTACAAATCAGTCCTTCTGTAGGGGGTTAATATGTAATTGAAACAGTCTTTAGGGATTAATATGTAATTATCGAAAGAAGATGGACTGATTTGTAAGTAGGGCAAACCTCAGGGTACCTGAATGTAATTTTCCCTTTTAATTATCTTGATCATTGTTGTGATTACTGTTAACTGAACTCTAGAAAATTTAGTTAGACCTAATTCGAACAAAGGGAAAATTACATCCAACTATCCTGCACTTAGGCCTAATTACAAGTCGATCCATATTCTTTTGAATATTACAATATAGTCCCTATATTTCTTGTTTTCACGAAATCCATTGAGGAAATTTGTAAAAGCACACATATGTCTCTGATGCTTTTATGAGTGTTGCATATAATATATGACCAAAAATGCAAAATCATCCCTAAAAGTTTACAAAAATTAGACTTAATTAACAAAAGTTAGGGACTAAAATGTAATTTAATAAACAATCATGGACTATGTTGTAATTAGACCTAAATACAGGGTAGTTTGATGTAATTTTCCCTTCGAACAATTTCAACCAATTATAATAGGTGATATTTACAACAAACTACCCTCCATTATAAACCTAATTACATTGTAGTCCATCATTATTGAAAAATTATATTTTAGTAAATCTTGTTTGGTCCGAGGTCCCTTAAATGAATTTGTAGAAGTACATTTATGCCCTGACGGTTTTATGAGTGTTACATTGAATATATCACCAAAATTACAAAATCATCCCTAAAGTTTACAAAAATAACAAAACGGTTCCTACAAAATATGACTTTAACAATAAATCAGGGATATTTTTTGAATGACATAACAGAACCCTAGAGACCACAAACGGTTCTAAAAAATTAGGGACTAATTTGTAATTTCCTGAAAATTAAGGACTAATTTGTAATTTCCTGAAAACTAAGGACTAAGTTGTAATTAGACTTAAATGCAGGGTAGTCAGGTGTAATTCTCCCTTACATTTAATAAACATTTTCAAAAAATATTACATTTAATAACCATGTTATTGAACATTAATATTCATATTCACTGTATGTCATCCTTTAGCTTTTACCATTGCTCATCTATTACATACATTAGTTTGCGAAGCAAATTTAGCTTTCTCAGATTTGATTTATAGTTGAATTAGTAGTTTTTTTTTTGGTCTTATAATTAGTAGTATTATCTATATATATATATATATATATATATATAAAGTACTGCACTTGTTCCGTAAAAAATAGTTTGAAATATTGGAAATTGTATAAATAATTAAATTGTAGGAAATACTACATTTTTAATCATCCAACTATGCCACATTAATTTGCAACATAGTATGAAGCTTGCAACCATCACACAATATTAATGTCAAAAATAATGCAGGGAATACATTGCAGAAATTATATGGATGACAACATGAAAATATGTAAGATGGGTGTTCGTCCATTCAAACCCTTTTCATCCTTCTCTTTTCTGTGACGACTTGACTTTTGTCATGTATAACGCACATGCAAGAAACAAAATTTTCCAGCAAGAAAAATAAGAATAATTTGTATACCATACATAATGCACATGCAAACTGCTACATACTATACAAGGCATGCAAAAATCCAAGTTAAATTAATATCTCAAGAATCTTTGGGTTCTTACTTCTTCCTTAATACACAGCATAAGGTTTAATATTGAATTATTACAAATTTAGTTAATTACATGTACACAAATTCTCAATATAATTATATAAGTCTATCGTATTACCGACTTGCTCCCAAGTGGACTAAATATTGGGCAACAAAGAGTACCAAATATATTACTCTTGGGTTTTACCTTGGCTTGTAGCAGCCCATTTGGGAATGTTTATTTGACGTTTTTGTCCTTCAACTATTATATTTTATGTTGCACGGATACGGACATGGTGACACGGACACGACACGGATACTGCGACACGAATTTTTTTATGAATTTCCCACGTGAGAAGTGTCGGACACGGTATCGGACACGACATGACACGACACGGCAAGACAAAATAATATTTTTAGAAGTGTCGGTGCATTAGAGATTATATTGTTTAAGTAAAAGACTTTTCAGAATTTATATTTGGACTTATTCCTCGATCGCTTATGTGGCAAGCTCCTCTTGTGAATTGGGGAAAAGGGAGGGACAAAAAGAGAATTTCACCTCACCTCAATATTGCTGGCTAAACAACCTGTACTTTTCACGGTTGGTATTTAGTTATTTACTATTTAGTCAACAAAAAAAAATGTTAGTCTTCCTCAATCCCAGGGCTCCGAGAATGTACACGAGCCGAGCTCCGGCATTTTTTTCTCCCTGGCTCGAGCTCGGCTCGACCGTGACTCGCGAGCTGCTCGCCTCAGCTCGATCTTTTAAAAAAAATATTTTTTCCAAATTATTAGCTATATTTTTATATATAATAATATATATTAATCTAATATATATACAAATATATAATAAATATAATACTTTTAAATTAATATTGTATAAAAATTAATATATATATATATATAATATTATGTATTAATTAAGTATTTATATATATATATATATAAATTAATATATTATTTTTTTATTTAAATATAGTGGCTCGCGAACCCCGAGCCTAGAACAAAAGGGTTTGTATTCGGCTTGTAGGCAGTCGAGCCGACTCGGCTTGTTTGCATCCCTAGTTGGAACAAAGTACAAATGTTACTGAAGGAGATGATAGGTTGCAAAATTTGTCCGGATGTGGTGACATTCAATATTATCATAGATGCTTTATGTAAGAAAGGATTGGTGGATAAAGCAAAAGTTGTACTTCATATCATGATGCAGCATAATGTGGTTCCTAATGTAATCTCCTTCAACTCATTTATGGACGGATATTGTTTGCTCCTTCAACTTGATTCATTTTAGTCCGTAAATTCTATAGCTGATTCAATTCGTACTGAAACAACTAACCAGAAACTCTAGCAGCCTAATTTTAGAGCAACAAATCTCATTTTGTTTCCTTTATATTAGACCATACTCTTTGTAATTCTTGAATAGTTATTAACATTACATCTTTCTTTTTTGTGATAAGAAAACAATACATCATTCGTTACAATTAAACATTGGATAAAGCTTTTTTTTCAATTAAGGAGCAAGTTAATTTATTGACTTCAATTGTTCATGTACAATAATAAAGAGTACAAAATAAATAAATAAAGAACATTATGAATTACAATTTTGGGGACGATACATCCTATTCTATCCCAGCTTTATGGGTTAATATCAATGTATTATACAGAAACTAATGGCATTATAATTGAGAAATTATATATGTTAATTAACTGTAGCAAAAGTGAGAATAATAATAGTTACATATAGGCAAGTCGAACATTAAATTATAAATTTTTTTCTACTAATAATAATTACATATACAAAAACTTGAAAATAGAGCTATAATTGAAATAGAGCGAACCAACATAACATACCTCTAAATTACCGACACTTGAAATCATATTGCGTAACAATTAAAATCATTCATTTGGGCTTGGTGCGTTGCTAGTGCCCGTATTGGTGGATAATCCCTTCTTTTCATAGATCGAAAATTGGATGATAAGGTTGATCATTTTGGAGCGAATGTATCTGTCATTATTTTGTTTGTATAAAGTTATTAAGCAAAGTCTGTCTGTGAATGATGAGTTATTTTCATCCATAGCTGAAGCCCATCCCAAGAATGTAGCTCGTAGTATTCGAGAATATGCGGCCTCCCTTGGATCACATTTCCAAAACTTCTTGGACGTTATGTTCTTGATATTTTTAGGGGGCGACTCCACAACTTCCAAATAGTGGGGTCAAAAATTTAATTCATAATAAAAAGATATTAAAAAAATATATTTTATTTAAAATATTCTTTAGAGTTTTTAATATTTAATGAATTATTAAAAAAACTGCAAAGTGTATATTTTTAGAGTTTTTAATATTTAGGGCATCATATTTTTATTTTTGGGTTATTGACTTTTTTAATTGAAAAATTCTTTTCTAAGGGTCGCTAAAAAATAAATTTACATACAGACAAATCACAATCACTAAATTATTAGATTAACAGTAATTTTTGGCTACTTATTTATAGAATTTTAGTTTTCTTTTTTATTTAATTTATTTATAATTAATTTTCAATTCTCAAAAATTATATTTTTTCCATTTAATCTTTTAGAACCATTTTTATCATCCATATCCAAATTAAGTTTTTGTCCCTTAACCTTTTTGAACCATTTTTGTCGTCCATTGTTTGAAGGTATATCTTCCATATGAAAAATTAAAATTTTCAAATAGTATAAATATGTGTGAATGAGAAAATATAAATATTTTATAATATAAAATTTAGTGTTTCAAGTCATTCTACATAATAGCTTTTACATATGAATAGAGAGATAAAGGAAAAAATAAAGATAAAAAGAAAAACAAAGAAGTTTATTATATGAGTTATGCATGTATTTTGGTGTGAATTCTTGATTTACTTTTGATTTTGCTATGAATTCTTGATTAATTTTGGATTAAGACGGATTATTTCACAAGAAAATTAGTGACTATATTTTTCTTATATCATTTTGTTGACAAGTTTGATAAGTTTTACGAGAATCCTAATATATAGATTAGTTATTATTATCTTATATTTTTAAAGTTTTAAATTAATTGGAGTCTATATGATAATAATAAATAATTGGAATTCTACTTTATATAAATCACTATTTATAAAAGAAGATAATCAATTATTTGTAAAAAAATAATTAAACTAAAATAAGCAGAGTCCTTTTTAATTTTGTACACGATTCTAAATCTTATGAGGTCAATATACTTTTTTTTAAGTGGGGTGAAAAGACTTAATTTTAAAATTACAAAATTAGAAACATAATATGTGTATATATATCTATATCTATACTATAATATATAGGAAGGGTGTGTTTGACTCAAATTGAATTAATTTTGACTGAATAAAATTTTGTTGTTTTTTTTTTTGAAAGTTATCTCAATTATAGTATCAATTCATGGTTAATTTTATTTTAAACGCATAAATTTAGGAACATATGTTTCAATTTTTCCTTATTTAATATAATTTTATTATTAATTTCTATGAGTTATATATTTAAACTTATCCACCTTAATTCTTTTAAGATCTCACTATTGTAAAAAAGAAAAGAAAATCGAAATGGATAATCATTTCAATTGGGTAATTAAATTACATGAGTTAAATAATTTTTTATATATTATATTATTAAATTTGAACTAAATATTATTTTGATATTTATTTGAAAAATTACTTCATATAATTTAAATTTTTTAAATTAATTATGAAAATTCTTATTAGTTAATTTATTTAGAACGCAATACCTATACCAGTATTTATATCTATATTTCTATAATATAATATATAGGAAATATGTTATTTAACTAATTAATATTAATTTTAACTAAATTCTGATTTTTAGTAATTTTAAAAATTGATAAAAGTATTCTAATGGTAGGTTGTTTGATATTAATGGCAATTAAAAATCAAATTAATTATCTACTTGATTTACAAAATCATTCAAAATAAACAACTTTATTGTGTTTCCTTTTTTATTTTTTAGCTTTTGTTTTCACTATAAAAATTGTAGATTTTCATTTCATTATAAAAGTTAAATCATTTCTTCATCATTATCTCCAAAAAAATCTTCCCAATTCATTCGAGTTTTTAAATAATGATATTCCTCATCGTCTTAGTAATCTTGATTATCAAGTTCGAATCAGGATAATAACTATTATTGGTTTGTAAGTCTTTCATACTTTCATACATTTTTTTATTATAAATTTTTCTATAACACTCTTTAGTTTGTATTCTATTTTGCATTTATCGATTTGAATCACCAATTTTGCTACAATACAACTTTTGATTTAAAATAAGTTTTTCATTTTCTTAAATTTTTGTTTCATAATTTATGATAATATAATATTTAGTTTGTTATATAAATATTGCTAATGGAACTAATTTTTTTACAGATTATCTAATATTGTGGAGTTCTGTGATTTATCCACGATGAATGCGTTTGATTCTAATTGATTTTTTTTTCTTTTTCGTTCAAACTTTCGTAAATTTCTTTTCCAACCTTTATTTCATCTAATTTTGTAGGGAAAAAATTTAAATTCATCCCTGTGTTTTTATTATAAAATCAAAATAGTCCTTATGTTTTTAATTTTATTCAAATTCATCCTTTGAATCATTTTTTATTAATAATTTGTAATAAAAATATATAAAAAGACTAAACTATCCTTTATCTATTTAAATATAAAGATAAATCAAAATTATCTGCAAATAAAGATATTCCCTCAATTTCTTCAGATATTTTTTAAAACATAATTAAAATTATATTTTTAGGTTAATTAAAATTGAGTTCAATTGAGATCCAAATTAATTTATAAAAATATTAATTTTTAAATTAAAGTTATTCACAATTATCAAGACATATAAATTGAAAAAGTTTTACATGTTTAAATTACGCGGGTTAAATAATATTAGCAGAGACATTTAAAATTAACAACAAAAAATAAATTGATGTATTAAAAACCATATCAAGTGAATAAACCGAAAAAGAGGAAAAAAGAATAGAAAAAAAAAATAAAAAGAGAGAAAGAATAATTCTAGGGCTTCGATTTTTTTATATTAAAGAAAATTGATATGCTTAAATTTCTATTATTTATATGAGTTAAAAGCCATCATGGTCTAAGATTTAATATTCTACGCATTCAAATAAATTAAAGAATTAAAACAAAATCTAGCAAAATAAAAGATAAGTTAGAAATTAAGATCGATTGTTGTTCGCCAAGCACAATTCATAAATCATTTTGTTGCCTGTCCTGTTTGTGACCAATTTCATAACATATTTTTCAACTTTTATAAATTGGTTATCTGTCTCATTTAAGGTTCATATATTAGTATTTTTATAAATTTTAATCTTACCGGTACTCAATATTAATTTAAATTAAAAAGATAATTTTTAATTTTTTTTCTATAATTTGAGTAATATGTGAAGATGGTTATAAATATTAGGGTGATTTTATTTATCTTTATACTTAAATATATACAGGGTATTTTCGTCTATTTATATATTTTTGTTGGAAATAATAAATAAAAAATGACCTAAAGGATGAATTTGAGTAAAATTAAAAACATAAGGGCTATTTTGAATTTGTAACGTAAACACAAGGATGAATATGATTTTTCCCATATATTTATACACAATCTGTTCTACGGTATGTATATATACATAAAATCGGTAATGTATATGTACATAAAATTATAAATAATTATATATAGTTCGTTAAATACAAATATATTTATATATATACAGGTAAAATATGATAGATATAATATAAAGAAAAAGTTTACTTGGCTTGGAAAGAGTGGGTTAGGTTATTAGCCTACCCATTTCTAGCATTTACATTAATAGGTTCAAAGCCTTGGTGTGGTCCGTAGGCCTTAGAGATGTGGTTGGTTTCAATGTATTATTTTAGAACTGCAAAAAGCTGTTGTAATTTAGCCAGTAATAATGGATAAAGCTGATTTACAATTTTGTCCCTACAATAACAAACATCAATGTGCAGGCATGAAGGATATCTACATAAAAGCGTAGAAGACAAAAATGTAAACTAAATATTTTTAAAATGGGTTTACCAGTACAAAATAAACAAAACCCATAAATCACAGTATACAACCATAAATTAAAAATGATCAAGTAAACACTAGGTTATTTAAATACACAAAATTGTATCAGTCCATTACCATAACCAATTGGATTGAGGCCTATCCAAGTAAACTAGTTCAAAGGGTATAATAGTCGTTTAGATAAAAAAGTAACAAAAAATACTTTATGGCTTGCATTTTCAGCGTGTGAAACACACTCTCCGGCTTCAAAGTTTTGTGTGCAACTATTTTAAAAACATAAGGTTTGTTATGTGAATTTTTATATCATAAGGTTTTTTAGAATAATTAGCCATAACACAATGGTTTACCATGCAAAAAAAATCCCATAAATTTATAAAGAGTCCACTCTCGAGATCCATCTTGCATTCAAGAATAATGCTCCCACATTGTAAGTCATAAAAATTAACTTATAATTTACTCTTTATAGTAAATTTGTCTCTTAAGAACCAATTGGGCTTCATACTATGGGCTAAAATGTAAAATATAAAATTCTTTTTATTAATATTAGTAGTGTAGTTAAAAAAATTAAATATAAAATATATTTGATTAAGTAAGTATAGCAAGAATTATCATCTATTATACTAATTTTGTGGTTTCTTTTTTCTTCCTTTTCTTTATATATTATAAAGAATTAATGATTTTGAACCCGTAAGAGTATATAGTATCACACTATTTGCCATCAAACATTCATTTAATATTTTATGTGGTTTGCATCTTGAATTTTAAAACTATACTCATTGGACAGTTCAAATTCCATACGAAAATGCCCCAATAATTGGTTACTAATGCTTCCAAGGATAATGGGTCCTTTTCTCTTTGTCAATTTATCTATTTATTGATTTTTTCTTAATATCCTGACGTTCATTTCTCTTTTTGGAGTTAGTCAACAATTCGGATAAAGAACAATTAAAAAGACGATATCAATTACTTTTAAATTATTATATTAGATAAAAAATATGCATAATTATTGCCTAACTCCATTAATACATACGATATGTGGGCACTATAATTACATATATAATTGGTAATAAATATAAGATAGACACAATTAGAACATGTTTATAATTGTTGTTTGTTGAGTATACGTTAAAGGAAGAAAAATAGATAACAAAAACCTTCATTCTTTTGTCTTTTATCAGTTGTTCTTTCCCTATGATTATATTCTAGTTGATTTGCTAGAAATGCTATTTTACTATTTATGATTTTATTTATTTTCTCTTTTTTGATAATTATTTTTGTTTATTTTCTGATGAATTCAATAAATTAATTAAAGATCAAAGTCTGTGGTAAAGGTTTTTGAAATCTGATTAAATGCTATGTTATTATTTTATTATTGTTTTTGTAGTTTGTTAATAATTAATAGTTTTTTGTTTATAATGATCGTATGCAAAATATAAATTATTATAGTTACGTTGCCGCCAACTAAATATTCATTTAGCCGTCATTTTGGCTTTTCCAAAGCCAAGATATTTTTGGGACGATTATTTATTATAGTACGAAAAGTCCAAAAATGATTCATAAAGACTTTTTGTTTTATATATAATATGAAAATGATGAAGCATATGTAGCAGCTTTAATTGTGATTTTTTTTGGTCGAAAAGCTTTAATAGTTATGAGGTGTAGGGAATGATTTAAAAATATGGATCATCCTACTTGACCTGCCGTAAAGGCTATGGGTGAATGGTGTAGGACTGGAGATCGAAGGCTCCAGACTGGATCTCTAAGATGGAGGAACAAGGATAGGATGAAGGCTTAGGAGTGCGGAGGATTTCTAGGGTTGCTTGGGGAGAAAGAAGATGATTTCCTGATGACTAAGGGTGTCCATTTATACATGACGTTCAAAGGGTGTATATCGTGTGTGACTGTGAGCCCAATGGTCTATCGTGACTGTTTGTCTATCATCTGTCATGTTTTTTATCTAAAACCACTAAAAAAGAAGTTTAGGCGCCGGTATTTCATAAATATAAATATAAATATGGGATGACGTGTGCAATCGTAGTTTATTGAGATGATAGTGTCAAAATTTTTTTTGCCCCATATATCTATTTCTATCTATCTATCTATCTATCTATCTATCTATAATTTCAAATTATTTGTAAATATTTACTAATCTTCAAATAACATTTAAAATAAGAAGATTTATATCATGATGATATAACTAATAATATTAACTAAAAGAAAAAAAAATTATTCCACAAAAAAAAGATTAACTAAAATTTTATCAAATTCAACTGAACTTCTAACCATACTTAATGCAATCGCTTTTCCGATTCGTTCAAAACTTTTGTGTCTCTCATTTCTTTTCATATCGCCTTCACACTCTCAAAAACTCAAATCATTTTGTTCCCTCAAAACTTCACACATATGGCTCTGTCTTCTTTATCAAAGACTCAAATCTCTTTTGTAATTCTTTCGAAACCTCAACTAATCATCTTTTGTCTCTCAAAACCTCAAACATATCGATTCCCCTTTTCTCTATCAAACATTCAGATCTCTCATCTGATTTTCTGAAGACCTCAAATATTCTGTCTCCATAAAATTTAGGTCTCCCTCTCTCAAAAACTCAAATCTCTTTTCTAATTCTTTCATAACCTCAAATGATGTGCATTTCTCATTTCTCTCCATATCGCTTAGGCCTACTCTCATTTCCTCTCAAACTCTCTTAAAAATTCAGATTTCTTCTCAATTTTGCTCAGATATGCCTTTATATTATCTTTCTCAATATTTCAATAGCTTACGAGAAAACAAACGTAGGTAATTGTTCGACAGAAAATTGACTAATTCTTTTCATGTCGGCTAAGTTCTTGATGCGTTGCATATTCGTTAAGTTATTGAGCTTAATTGTTACATTATTGCACGCTTATCCAGTTCAATCTGTGGAAATTAAATTGTATTACATGCTTCTGTGCAGGAAAGACGATTCCGTGGAAATCAAGAAGTATTCTAACTAAAAAGGACTTGTGGAAAAATTAAGTCACACAGCTGATGCATTAAGGCCCTTTTTATTTCCTAAGAAAAAGAATCAGACCACTAATTCACATGGGCCTGAATGGAGCAGCAACCACGGGAGTTTAGGCCCACAACCTGAGTAAAGCTAGAAGACATATTTGGTTCCTTCACCCAAGCCTACTTGTGCACGATGTTATAGAGCCCAAGGTAGCCACACAAGTTAAAGCTCAATTCATGCAACATTATGGAAAGAGCCCAATTACTAATTGATTGGCCACGTTTGGGAAGAAGTCCACAAAGTCCCCAAATTTAGTTTGTTTTTGGAGAATTAAAGGGCGAGGGGCAACACGTTCTCTGGACAAAGACGTTACTTGGTGGAGTTACAAATTCCAATTCATGGACGCACGAGAATTAAAGCCCCTTTTGCACTACTTATACAGAGAGAACCTAGAGAGGAGAACAACGAGTTCATCCTTTTCTTTTAATTTTACTCTTTTGATTTTATTCTAGACTTTGTTAATTTTCTTGTTCGTGTTTTTCTAGTTTCGTTTAGTTGGAATTTTCCTAGCATGTTTTAGACTTGTGAGACAATTTTTTTTGAGTTTATTAATCAAAGTTATCTGTTTTATTTCTGATTTCAAGTTATTGTGTTTGTTTTATCCTCTGATTAATTTAAGTGCTCTAATCTTAAGATTAGCAATTCGCATATAGCTAGTTAATTCGTTTGATGGAGTCTAGCCGGACAATTAACGAAGTGATAATCAACACTAAGTGTTAAGTTTGACTGATTTTGTGTTGTGGAATATTACGGTATAATTAGGCGAAGTAGGAATTTCTACTTAGTCTGTTAGGGCTAGTGTTTCTTTGATTTATAAAGCAATTAATCCAATTGAATCTTAGAATGAGTTCTGATAGGGTTATCGGTTAATTAGGGAATGACTATTAGGAGTTTCTTTTAATCATTCTAAAAGGTAAGAAGAAACCAAGGAACTAAAGAGGACTTGGCGACTATAGCTAGCCTAACGCAGAATTAATTACCCTATGAATGATCATAGTCTAATGCATGTGTAAAAAAATCCCGACTATTTGTTATCTACTGAATTAATCTCTAATTATTTACTGCGTTTAGTCATTCGTTTACCTAGTTAATCTCTTTGTTTATTTCTTTATTAGTTTAATCATATATATCAAACCCCTCCCCGGCTCCCCCCCACAATTTTAATTGTTTGTTTCATTTTCTTTGCATAAAGAAGGTTAACAATTTCACCGAGTTCTCTTGGATCGACCCTCTTACCACTATTTACAATTTATCTGTATCCGCTATTTGAAATTTTATTATTGATGACTTCGACACCTATCAATTCTCCAAACTAAAAAAAAGTTTAATTCTTTATTTATTTTAAATTTTTCCCCACAAAATTCGAGCTAAACGTTTTGTTTGCCGATTCTTCGACTGATCAATTGGAGCAACGGTTTTAAGGGCTAACCCGGACCGATGGGCCTTCATTCACCGATCCAACCAACTTGTCTGATCCGAGTTTTAAAACATATGCATTACCACTATGTTAGTGTGAACAATTCCACTGTTTCTCTAATCCAATAGACAGTGA
>JBBMKE010397225.1:0-12765 GCA_037834125.1 Lippia alba | reverse complement strand
ACCCTAACGGAAGGTAGGGACCTCAAACGGAATCAAACTATAGGGACTAATATGTAAAAAATGAAAGAATAGATCCTAATTTGTAATTATGACTAACTGCAGAGTACCTACATGTAATTTTCCCATAATAAAATGATATATTCGGAAGTATTACCAATAAACAAACATAGGCTTAAACAAAACCCATCCCAACTCTTTGTCTTCGTCTCCCCTCAACTCTCATTTGCTGGAAATGACTTCAGCAGAAGGGAACTTGGGGCAAAAACTCGAGCTCCCCCAAAAAGACGACATAATTATCAATGGCTTCAAGGAAGAAGACGACGATGACGATGTTCCTATGCTGAGCTCTCAAGCTATGGAGGCTCTCAAGGAGTTCCTCGCCGAGCAAAACCATCAGCTTGACGCGGCGGCGGAAGATGAGGAAGAGGTGGCGCTGCTGTCGGAGGATTGGCGGCTCAGCCAGTTCTGGTACGACCGCCGCACGGCGGAAATCATCGCCGCCGAGGTCGCCGCTCTATGTGAGAAGCTATCTTCGCCTAGCATCGCCTGCATTGCTTGCCCGACTCTGTATGCTTATCTCAAGGTAATTTGATTAGCTTTAGCATTTATGAGCTTTTTGTTGCCTGTTTAGAGGTAGATAGTTGATTCAGGTTTTATGGTTGCTGGTGTTTTTAATAGAATTATGATAGGGTTTAACAAGGTACTGATGTGAAAGCACTGCGTACATCGACTAATTAGGTTAATTTCTGCTGGTGTGCTGTTTTTGCTTCTTCCCTTACTTTTCCTGGAGTTTGGTAAATTTGGATCCAATGATTTGTAAACTAGTGTGTTGTATTGGGAATTTTCAGAAAGTTGTTCCGGAAGTGCCGGCGCATCTTCTTGAGTATGATAAAAGGTTTGAGCAGTATGGGGAGGAGTTCACTTTCTATGATTACAACCAACCTGAGGAGCTTCCGGCCTCGTTGAAGGAATCGTTTTCGATTGTGGTTGCAGATCCTCCTTACTTGGTAAAGATTACTTTTTTTTTTTTTCTTCTCATTTGAATGGTTTATAGCTCAAGTACATTCAGTCAGTTGATGTAATTTGAGGCCTAATTATTCAGGAAAGAGATTGTTTAATTAGTAAAATTTGTAAAGTAGTTGTTTTTGAGTTTATGGGTTTACATAATTAGCCCGAATCTTGCATTTTATGCACCTTTTGGTATTAAGAATTTTATATGATCTGGGGAGTTCGATACATAAAGAACAGGATATTTCAAACTGCGTCGTGCATCTTATCTTTGTTGCAGTATCTTGATTCTTGACTACTATTTAGTTAATCAAGCCTTAAAGAATGAGGATCGGAATTCGATTGTTAACTAGTTCTAGTTTTAGTTCAATAGAGAAAATGCTGTAGTCTTAAATGGATGAAACAGCTACTTACGGTTTTGTTCGCAGAGCAAAGAATGCTTGGAGAAAGTCGTTCAAACCATAAAATTTCTCGCTAAACCGGAAGAATCTTACCTACTATTACTCACAGGTAGCTGACTTTCCATCACTTTGATTGCTGTATTCAATATGAGGAAATTTTCTTCTGTTCAACATCTTATTTTGTTCCCAAAGCTTATTTTCCTGCTTTTTTATTTTTTTCGGTTTTCAAGTCTAATATTGCTGTAACCTATTATAGGCGCGGTGCAACAAGATTTGGCTCTAGAGCTTTTAGGCCTGCGCCCATGTGGTTTTCGACCTCAGCACTCGAGCAAACTCGGAAATGAATTTCGGCTTTTCACCAGCTACGATCCTGGGGCAAGGCTCGAGGGCTGGGAAAAAGAACTGTAGCGAACTTACCCCTGTTGTTGTTGTCTCAAATATGTAAGTCAAATTAAAATTTTCCCTGGCTCTTTAACAACCGAGGGCGTAAAACACAGCCACGTTTATCTCCTTGCACTAGCTAACGCACCTTCCTTCTTTGCAGTTATTTTATTCTACTGTGGAATCAGTTCTGTATTCGAATATGTGATTTGCTGATGCAGCGGCAGCTCAATCCTACAGTTTTAACTATGTCAAACGTGTTTATAGAACAAAATTGTGGCATGTAGTGTTTGTTGTATTGTATCCTATCCAAGTTTGTTTTGCCTGTTTGGTTCCCAGTTACAAGCTAAGATAGAGTTAGAATACCTTATGAAGGAGCAGATTACACTGAATTTCTGAGAAAAGTTGCGGGCTGAAATCCTTTGTCATGGGCCTTTTTGTATTTTTTGGCATGTAATAATTTGATGGTTTTTTTTTTTCTCCGAAAGACCTTTGATCTAATTTTTAATCTAAAAAAGGAAATATTATCCCTCCAATTTTTCATTCAAAAATGAAAGACATTCTAATCTAATTATTATCAATGTGAAACTCTCAACTATTACACTTGGCAATCAATGCTACGGAAATATTAGTCTTCTCCATTGTAATAACGATGAATTACAGTTGTAGTTGTAGGGAAAATCCCCAATCCGAAATAAACATGTCGAAATCATCGAGAACACACAAGCGGAAGCGTACCTTGATCCATAGTAAACCGTAGTAGAGTCGGCAATCCAAGGTTGTGATCTTCTAAGCCTTGATATGCTGTCAATTCTATTCTTTCTGGGATGGGGCAGAAAAGAAGATAAATAACGTATCTGACTTAGGGACCACAACCCTAATTTATAATCCAAAGTAGGGCACTTTAATTATGGGCCCATCAATCATAATTAAGTGTCAATGGGTTTCTACATATAAAAGACCTATACTTCAACAAATATTTCTAGAAGCCCATATAATTAAATAAATCTTAAGTGGATCACTCAATTGGGCTCGTATTATGAGATAGCCTATTTACATTTTAATTAAATATGTGAGACCACTAAATAGAAAATCCAATATGTTCCTGAAACTTATTGTATACGCTTTTTGATTATTTTTTTGAAACTTCCTGAGTACGATTTCTGCAATTTATTCGAATGTATTTGTGTAGGATGGCTGCTATGTGGCATGACCTAAATTTGTGGTATGGGGAAGATTTTATAAACATAAAGAAAATTAGGTTGAGGACATTGGTGGGAGAAGACATACTGTTAAAGTAAACATGGACTTCTTATCTGAATATTACCTTAGGAATTTATATAAAAGTTGTGGTGGTCGTGATTTGGTTGTGGAGTTCTATTATCTGGAATCGGGTTGCACAATGGAATAGGGATTGAGGAAATAGAAGGTGAATGGTCCCTTGTGCAGTTGCAGAATCATCATAGTGAGCAGAGTTACATCAACATGTATGCAGTGAAGATGTCTGGTCCAATTGAAGCACTTGATGCGGATGGGAAAGATATTACTTTGGAGGTTCTTGCTATTGATCAAGGTGAACCTATATTGAGACTGGCAGAACATGAATATCAAGGAGAGATGAAGTTCATCCATAAATTATTAATGAAGAAGAACTTGCTGCAGAAGATGGTGTTGAGGGTGAAAACCAAAGACAAGATGAAGCTCAAGTTGAAGTTGAGAGTCAAGTTGAACATGACTTACCTGAATCTGAATCTGAAGTTGAGAGTCAAGTGAAACCACTGTTGTTGGAACGCAGAGCAATGCAGCTGGAACACAAAATGTTCCTGAAATTGAAGATCCAAATGCCTATGATGACATTAATGTTGCAGTTGTAGATGAAGATGAAGGTATATGACATTAATTAAGATGCATGTGTTGATTACGATGCATGTTTTGATGCTATTATTAAATCTGCATCATGTTTTGATTATAATGGTATTGATGCAGATTGTGATGCTATTATTACATATGAAACATGTTTTCATCATTATAATGGTATTGATGCAGAATTTGATGCTATTATTAAATATGATGCATGTTTTGATGCTATTATTAAATCTGCATCGTGTTTTGATTATAATGGTACTGATGCAGATTGTGATGCTATTATTAATTATGAAACATGTTTTCATTATAATTGTATTGATGCAAAATTTGATGCTATTATTAAATATGATGCATGTTTTGATGCTATTATTAAATGTGCATCATGTTTTGATTATAATGGTATTGATGCAAATTGTGATGCTATTATTAAATATGAAACATGTTTTCATTATAATGGTATTGATGCAGATTTTGATGCTATTATTAAATAAAATGCAGGTTTTGAAGATAATGGAAATGAAGCAGGATTTGATGTTAATGGAAATGATGCAGATTTTGAAGATAATAGAAATGATGCAGATGTTGGAAATGAAGGTATATGACCTAAATATTTATGCAGATTTGGATGATAACATTAATTATGATGTATGTATTGATGATAATGGTGTTGATGCAGATCTTGGTGATGCATGACACTAAGAAAATTTAAGTGATCTGGAGCCATGTGAAGAGATGATGGAAGAATTCAGGCAAATGAGAGAAGAGCAAGGTGTAGGAACTAGCAGAACCAACACCAATCCTGATCCTGAGGGTTCCACTGACAACAGCGGTGACGAGGGTTGGGAGGATAGTGGGTTGGATCCAAGTGATGCAGACAACTAGTTTGATGCACCTTTTGACTGGTTTGAGGATGTTGAAGGCTCATCAGAGGATGACATATTTATCCATGAGGAATGGAGTAGGGTATGCAGGAAAGAGAGATTGAATGAAATGAAGAGAAGAAGGGTTGAACATAGAAGAAAGATATATAATGATGTAGGAGGTAACTACATGAATGCAGAAGTTCTAGAAAATGAATGGTGCAGTGAAGCAGATGATGATGAGAACTTTGATGTGCCTCCAGAATCTGACCATGATGCACCTAGGTTTGCTAGGTTTAAAGATGGTGATAGTGTCAAGAATTTGAAAATGCATATTGGATTAGAGTTCTCAACTGTAGCTAAGTATAAAGAAGTACTTAGAGATTGGGCTTTGAGGAAGGGCTTTGCACTCCATTTCATCAAAAGTGAAGCAACAAGAGTTACTGTAGTTTGTGCTGCTGAAGGTAAGTATATTGTATCATTTACTGATCATTGGAATGTTATAGGTCAACACACATGTGCAATGGCTCAGGATAACCCTCTTCAACAACAAGATATGTTGCTACAAGAATGGAGAATGTTGTGAGGGAACATCCAGATCTCTAGGTACACAGATTCAACAACATAGGTAGGAGGAATGTAGAGTACAACTTACTTATTGGGTAGGGCTGAGGTTTAAAAAATATGCACAAGACATAATTAGGGGTGAGGATGAGAAGGAATTTGGGTTATTATGGGACTATTTTGAAACCCTTAGATCAAGAAATCCTAGTAGCACATTGATACTACAAGCAAAACCTGACACATAACCTCCAGTTTTTGATAGACTTTACTTTAGCTTGTCTACAATGAACAATGGTTTCCTGGATGGATGCAGACCACTAATAGGTTTTGATGGTTGTTTCATCAAGACTGTGCATGGGGGTCAATTGTTGACAGCAGTGGGTAAGGATGAAAATGAGAATTTATGGCCAATTGCAATAGCTTATGTGAAGAGTGAGAATAGCTTTACATGGAAATGGTTCTTGGAGATTTTGCTGAGTGATTTAGGTGAGGCAACAGGGAGGCAGATGGATTGTTATTTAGACAGACAAAAAGGACTACTACATGCTTGGATAGTGTTGCACCAGAGTGTGAGCATAGGTTCAGTTTAAGATACTTATATCAGAACTTTAGTGTCAAGTACAAGTCTCCGGACCTCAAGTCCCTCTTCTAGAAAGCAACATCAGCTGGAACTAAGGAGGAATGGAGAGAGCAGATGCAGAAAATAAAGAATGCAGATCCTAGGAGAGAGGAAGGTCAGGTAACAACATTTGATTGGTTAAGTAGTTTGCATCCAAATTGTTGGTGTAGGGCATTCTTCAAGACAAGTTGCAAATCTGATGTATTAGTGAACCACATTTGTGAGAGTTTCAATAACATAATTTTGGTTGCTAGAGATATGCCTGTAATCAAGATGTTTGAGTGGATTAGACGTAGAATTATGAAAAGGATACAGTTGAAGAAGGATGGGATGAAAAAATATGAGGGTAATGTCTGCCCTAATATTATGAAGAAACTGAACAAGCAGTTAAATTAGCAGACAACTGTCACGTGACGCCCCGAATCTTCAAAGTATGTCTGGGCGACAATTAAAGGTAAGTTCTTTCTCTTGAATGTTTAATTTGAGAATCTTGTGGCTTATATGATTAAATGAGAATTCAATTTTAGTGTGCTAATTATTCGAATTAATTAAGAGTAATTGATAATTTAAATAATTTCGTACGTAAACTTCAACCGTTTAATTTAATTTAAGTTATTTCACGAATAACGTCTAAAATCGATTTTAATACGTTATGTTACTTAATTTGTTTAATTTAAATTTATTCGAATTCTTCATAAATTATTTGCTAATTAACTCTTTTAAGACGTTGTAAGTTTGTACGAACGGTTTTCAAAAAATTAAATTGAATTAAGAACTAATTGGTAAATTCTTTCTCGTTTTAATTCGTAAAATTATTTCAAAACTGGTAAGTTTATTTTATTGTACTCGGGTTATATTTTATGACTTTTCGATGCGTCGGGTTCGGGTTTAAGTCTACGAAATCGTACGAGAACCGGTCATAAGCTTTTTTCCTCTCTCTCTCTTCTCTCTCCTCTCTCCACACACACTCTCTCTCTCTCTCGCGCGGCTTTGGTTACGAGCCCATAACTCGGTCGTTCCTCGACAGAATTCGATGAATGTATTTCAAAGATCTCGACGAGACCTCCGCAAGCGTACCAATTTTATAGCCTAACGACGATCGGTGGCATAGATATTCACGATTTTCAACAGCAGCAAAATGGAGGAGTTGGACAACCGTGCTTTCGCCGGTGATTTGAGGCATCACCGACGATCGAAAACACAGCTCCGACGAGCTTTTGACGGCAGAACCTTAGGGCTTTTGAAGGGTTTGTCAAGGCGAGTTGATTGGTGGTGGAGATGTTGCGGCGAGGCCATGGTGGCGCGGGATTTCGGCGACTTTTTCCGGCAACCATCATAGGGGTTTCGAAGAGCTTTTCACAAGTAAGCCAATGCCTTTTATGGATTTGATTTTCGTTCACCGGAGTGAAAGTAATTTGGATTTGAAGTTTTGGGGTTTTCGTATTGTTGGATTTGAAATTGGCGAAGATTGGCTTGGAATTTTTAGAAATTGATCGAGGATTTAGAACGGGGATGAAGTCTACTTGCTCGGGGAATTTTTTGGGATTTTTCGGGCACATTTCACCGGCGGCCGACCGACGGGCAGTGGCTTTTCCGGCAGCTCTGAGGGCTACATTCCGGCGCCTCTCAGATAGCTTGTCCTCCTCATCGTGGTGAGTTCAACGCCACTTTCCGTTCGTTAATTGGATGCTCGGTTTATTTGTTATGAATTATTTTATGTATTTGAGAATTATTCGATTTAATTGTTTAAATGTAAAATAATTGTTATTTACTTGAATTTGTTGATCGTTATGAACTCCAATGTATATGAAAACATGTATTGAATGATTTGGGAAATGAATTGATGACTTGATTTGCAACTTGAATCCTGTTATGTCGAATTTGAGCTATTTGTTTAAGGGGGTGTTAGTGTAATTTTTTAATATTATGAAATTGTATAACTTGAATTAATCGAGCCTTGTGATTTGATAAATGATTATGCGAATCTTGACACGTAAAATGAATTAAGATGCCGTGGGTAATTAACTTGAGACTTTCGCAATTCAAATGTTTAATCACTTAATTAAATGTGGGTCTTTTATGCTATATATGATTTATATGAAATCGTTTGCCTTTGAAATCGAGCATGCTATTCTTGATTACTTAGAAATGAATTATTCCTATAAATGTGAATTGTTTATGCATTGTACATTTAAGACTTGTTTTTCTAACTTCACTCATATATATGATTACATGTTATCTTATGATGCAGATATATATATGATGACTTGATATTTGGAAGAGTTCACTCAAGTGATGCAGAGAAGTTTGCTCGTGAGCATGTAATGGATTTGCATGGGAAGTGTATTAATCATTAATTAATACCCCTTTATACATAGTTAAAACGATAAATGCTGAGAAAAAATCACTGTATATTGGATGCTTGATTAAACAATACAAATGCAAATTGTACTATTACAATTGAGCATTGTTACAAGCAAAATCTTGTAGGATCCTCATCTGAGTCGGGCACCTCATCATCTGAATCATGAAAATTGATTATCTCACCCTTGCTCGAATCCATGGATGTTTGTTGCATATTGGATTTGTTTCCGTTAAGAGATTTTCTGCCATCATGTATTCGTGCGGCTTTTCAATTTTCTGAAGAGACAAACAAAGGAAGGTAAGTGCAGGAATTGATTGATTTTGACATTTAAGGAATTAAAGTTTCTTACCCTGGTGTTCGAATGGAAGGACAATGTTTGCCCTATCATTTCGCTCCTTTTCAGACAATTGTAAAATTGAATTGAACCTGCCAAGTGAAAACAAAAGCTACAAAGAACAATTTATCTGCACTCATTCATGCATATTGGATAATGTGTATACTTGTGGTACTAAAATAGCATGGTTATATACTTGTGGCTAAGGCATAGTATAAACCAGAAACACACTTTTCTAGAGTTTGCAATAACTCAAAAGCTTCTGAAGATAAACAATCAACACACCTTAGGCACAAGGCTTTGAGCGGTTATTTCATCTTCTGATGAAGGATGCATAAATTTGACGCCCAGCTTCTCAACATGAACTTTTTCAAACTAATTCGAAGAACGTGGTAACATAAGAAGATAGGTTAGATTGCAACTACAAGAAAACATAGACCATATCAACGACACAAGGAGAAGAGATGATTACCATCATTCTAACACGTCCATTTCTTCACTTAACACGCACACAAAACTTTCCTCTTCTTAAATTTTGTTCCATCAAGAAGGGTTTTGACAATTTATTATCTGTGTACCCACCAACTGAGCTATCGGCTCAACAGTAGCCTACACAGAGGACATATACTCGAGTGCGGCAGTAACGCGAGGGTCGTGCAGATCCGAATGTAATAACCAAAACAGGCTAGAGACCTGGCCTGCAATTTATAAGGTCATAAATAACCAACATCATTTTTACTTTGAAAAGATAAAAAAGAATGAATAATAGGACCAATCTATCTATATTATAAAAGAGCGAGTTGTTTCTTACAAAATACGGATCGCCTAAAATACCCTCACAATAAGTATATCAATAATGGTTAGTTAGGGATAATTATGTAAATATATATTATAAATTATTAATTTAAATATACTTTAAATGTACGTATTGACTTAAAATAGGACTCTTGGTATAATATAGTTAAAATTTCCTCAATAAATAAAGATATATAGTTCTACAAGGATTATTATAATATTAATATATTAATTAATTGCATTCAAATTTTATAACATATAAGTTGCTCATATTTAAATCTCAAGACTAATTTGAAATGTTATAATAAGTGATATCTAACGAATCAAAAAATAAGCTATTGATTCACTTTATAAATTTTAATAAAATTTAATAATTATGTAGAGTAAATTATTATTTAAATTGAATGAGCTATATAAGATAACTATCAATAGATCAATCATAATGTAATTCCAATTATCTAAGTCTATAATTCTAATTACTAAATTTATAAACTCTCTTAAATTATAATTAATCATATTGTAATTTTATAAGTCTATCTAATTAACAAAATAATATAATTGAGTGTTTTACGTCAATATTTTTCAATAAACTAATACTAATATAATTATAATATCTAAATCTAACTAATCATATAATCTTTTTTTAGCTATAATGCATTAAACTTCTAAAAATATTATTTTGTTGTGTCATGTTGTATCGTGTAAGACACTCCTCACATGGGAAATTCAAGAAAAAATTCATGTTGTATTTGTCGTGTCTCATGTTGTATTTGTCGTGTCGGTGTCGCCGTATCCGTACCTGTGCATCATAGTTCTTTAGTTTATATATTAAAATATAAATTAAATACATAAATATTATTTGAATAGGATGATTTGCATAATATTTTAAAATACTCCAATCAAATTCACGCACTCTAACCCAAAATAATATAACCATGAACAACTAGGTCTTAGATATATTGATTTGGTATATCTCAAGGTCATAATATTTTATGAATAAAATCAACAGTAGTAAAATTTTCTTTCTGTTTATTTGACTCAACTTTACTTGACAAAAATCATAAATTTATGAGTTTTAAAAGCATCTAATCTAAAAATGTGCACACATCTATGATGTCCGGACACGCCAAAAAAATGGGCCGTGCAGTGTCCAACACATGTCGGACACGGACACGGCTCCGAGACGTCTCGGACATGACAAACGGAGTGTCCGAAAAAAAATAAAATAAAATTAGGACACGGTGTCGAACACGGTGAGGTGAAGTGTCCGACACGGCAGGACAATTTTTACGCTTTTTATAATATTTTTTGAATTTTTTGGAGAGAAAATTGAAATAACAAAACTTATTTGAGTTTTTAATATTACATACTCTTATAAATACTTTATGTTACGTAGATTATACTTGTAAAATATTTTTATTTTTATATAAAATATTTTTATTTGTATATAAAATATATTTATTTATATAAAATATAGCCGTGTCGTGTCCTAAAATTTTTTAAAAATCTGTGTCGCCGTATCCGTGTCGCCGTGTCCGTGTCCGTGCAACATAGATTGCACTAAATGCACCCATCGCCACATCCTGTTTTGGTTTTGGGATGAACTAACATAAAAAAATTATGTAATTTAAAAATTCTTATAAAAATTTTGTACCAAAAATTGGCGATTGTTTTGCACCCGACAGAAATCTTACTTTAAAATAGGACCTAACACACACACCCAAAAATATATATATATATCTCTATATTTTACAAAACTTACGCTAAAAATCCTTACACTTTGTTTGCACAAAATTGCATGGAATAGAGACGAAAGTTTTTGTTTGGGGCAATTTGAAATAATTCGAATAAGTTAGAATATCTTTACTTTACTCCCCATAAAATTATACAATATAATAAAATATAAATACGGCATTAGAACATTTTAGTACTACATTTTATGAAAATTATACAACATATTTTGAGAGATATTTAAGTACGACATTATGTGAAAATCATACGATATTTTTCTAAAATGGGAAGTTAAGTAAAAATATGGTGTCCAACTAGAGATTTATTCCATATTACCCATTTTTGAAAACATATATAGAAGAAATAAATATAAAATATAAATATCACGTAATTTATTTTTAAATGTCATGTATTATATTGGATATAGGAAATAATTTATCACATAATCTATGAATGACTCTCTCTCACACATACATACATAGTTGCATAGAATAAATGTCACATATGTAGTATATTTAATAAAAATAGTAATAATATGATTTATATTGTTCAAAAAATATATTTAATATAAAAAATATTTGGTCTACTTAATCATTATTATTGGTAAACTTAATCATTATTATTTTTAAAATCATATAAATGAAATGAATTTAAAAATTTTATTTCAATCTTATTTTTATTACTCAACGTACCAATTATATAAATAATTAAATATTATAATAAAATCATTTCATTAAAAATTCATTTCCTTCTTAGCTAATTTCATTTATTAATACCATAAAGAAATGTACTCACTTATCATAACTGAAGTCTAAAACAAATACAATAATACAAAGATCCACACACAAGCATGCCACATACTATATATATATAAATTTGGATTTGAATTTTTTATTTCATAATTATATTTCATCTCTTATTTTACTCGTATACGACTGCACATAGTGCAAAGTAACACATAGAATGAAATATACTGCTACTAGGAAGCAACAACGACGACCTGCTTGCCAACATTCCGACCGAAGAAGAGGCCTACAAGAGCACTGGGTGCAGCTTCAAGACCTTGAGCAATGTCTTCCACAATCCTCAGTTTCCCTTCCTTAATAAGAGGAACAACCATGTCGATGTACTTCGGGTATAGATGGTAGAAATCGCGAGCGAAAAGCCCTTGCATACGGATACGTTTTATTACCACACAAAACAAATTGTGTACACCTTTGTGCTGCTCATGATGGTACTGTGAGATAATTCCACAGAGAGCTATACGCCCGTGCAGTTTCATGTTTAGAAGCACCGCGTCCAGCATCTTTCCTCCCACATTGTCAAAATATATGTCGATTCCCTCAGGGAAGTACCTAATCAAAAGAGTATCCGTAAGTACTTTGAAGGTGTTAATATTTCATAATTCTTTATCCTGTTACATGCAATGTTTGAATAATTACATAATGATCCATATTAAGTAACTCAGCGCGATGTTCTAAATGGCATAAACTTTTCAAAGTAACACTCACTTTTTAAGAGCTGCATCCCAATCCTGCTCTTCTTTGTAATTAAACGCATCATCAAATCCGAATTTGTTCTTCAGAAGTTCAACCTTCACAAGTGGAAATTAAGATAACTTTATAATCAATAAGACCATTGAAACATGAATAGATAACCTATGACTGATCTCATAATATTCTGCTCCAATTCGTTCTCGAGAAGCCAACAATTCGTCCGAATGCAGAAAAAAGCATTGTTTCAACAGACAATAATCGAGGAAATATGGTTATAACCTTTTCTTTTGTTCCAGCACTTCCAACAACATAACAGCCCATCAACTTTGCAAACTGTCCAACAAG
>JBBMKE010397115.1:0-12766 GCA_037834125.1 Lippia alba | reverse complement strand
GAAAATATGAAATCCATCACAATTGAGGTCTTGAAATGAAACTAAGCATAAAACTTCAAATCCTAAGAACATGTAAAAAAAGCATTTTAAAGTGGCAAAGTATGAACATGACTAAGCAAAAGAAAATAACTTGGTGAAGATGTTGATCTCTCTTGCCCAATTCTCTCCTGCTGATCTCTTCTACATAAAACTGCTCTTCTTTCTTCTGTCTCGTTCCCCCTAAAAAAGAAGAAGTTTTTCTTCTTTTAAAACTCTTATCTCAACTGCTGGAAAACTGATTTTGGCATAAAAACGTGTGAGGTGTTGGGTCGCGATCGCGACCGAAAATAGGCTTATTGGGCGCGACCAACTAATAAAAGCGCATTTTCTGCCTGGGTTGTGGCCGTGACAAATTTTGAACTGATTTGGGTCGCGCCCGCGACCCCATTTTAGCCATCCTTTGAGATTTCAGAAATTTGTAATAAAAATGCCCAAAAAATACCAGTCGCGGCCGCGATTGAGAAAGGCATGTTACCTCCTCATTTGCTTGCTTCGACATGGCCAGAAAATACCTAAAAAATACCCTGAAAAATACAGGTCGCGGTCGCAACCAAAAATAGGCTTCGGGCGCGACCCCTTCTATTATTTAAAATTCGTCTTTTGGGTTTGCAGCTTCTTTTTGATTCGTTTTCTCTCGTTTTATCCCGTGTTTCCTACAGTTGAAATCCATCGTCCTTTGTACTTGAAAATGGATCATATAAACCAAATTTAGGCTAAAAAACGTGCAATAAAATCTTGAATTTCTAACAGAATTATTCATGAAAAACGGACTCAACAAAATCCCCCACAATTGAACGATTGCTAGTCCTCGAGCAATTAAGAATATGCATTAAGGATCAACTACTTCTCAACATCAATACTCATGTCGATCATTTCTCTCAAGCGATTTAATTGGCTACTCAAACTTGTTACTCACACATGCAAGGTTCATAAGAAAAATGCAATTAGTACATCCTCGTGATTGTGTGTAAAATGACCAAAATATGCACCAATAGTTCCCAGGATAAGTTATGTCTCTTTTAGGGGATTAAGCTAGACTTAAAGAAGAATCTTATACCTATCTCCACTAATATTGCCAACTTCGACTTGGGATCAATAGGGCTTAAATAGGCTTGTAATGTAGGCTTAAGGATAGGTTATGATTCTTATGGATAGTGACTCAAAACACTAATTTCACTTCTTTGTGCTTCCTACCCTTGGAAACCCATGGACTTTTCTTTTCAATTGCCTCAATCCTTCATTCTTGAACATTTGCCTTTCCTTTTTTTCTTTTTTTTTCCAACTCTCATTCACTTTTCATCTCATCAAATACTTCTTTTTTCTTTACTTGGTACTTTTGCTTCACTTCTTTTTTTTTTCATACATCTTTCATATCTTCCTTTTTCTTTTGATTCTTCTATTTTCACACTCTAAAGATGGACACAAGAACTCTTTCCTATTTAGCACAAGGAAGCAATACCACTGTTGAAAGAAATGTAGGAAATTAATTTGTGCTTTTGGCTTGTAATGTGGTTTCAAAAAAAATTTAGCACAACTTTTCAAGGCTCAAAGGGGGCCAATGGATTAACGCTAGCCTCATTCTTCATAAACTTCATCATCGGCTCTAGAATTGGCTCCACCCTCTCATCCAAGTAGTCGTCGTCCGGCTTACGTGGTGGTGGAAGTCTAGCCGGAGTTGTGGTGGCAATTCTTCAACGGTTCTTACACCGTGCCTGTAACAAAACTCTAGTCTTTCCCTCTCACTCGGAGGCCACCACACCAACCAATCTTGAAATCCCCTATTAGAGTCATAGTACTTGAGAATTTGGAGGTGCTCAAAGACCATGCCATCGAGGAGCGAGGTTTTGTCCAACTCTTGCATATTACCCGACAATTCATTGCCGCAACTCCGAGCTATAAGACTCACATAACCCCCATAGGCAAAGGTACCTCTATCTTTTTGAGCTTGCTCCCACATCCTATCCATGATGATGTATATACCATTCACCTCTACTCCTTCGATTATGCACCCCATAAGCCACAAATCCAACACACTAACCTTGCCGCCCTCTTCCCTAGCTGTGATCCTGGAAGAGATGATCTTGTGCATAATTCTCCATATGGTGCTTTGTATATCCGTGTACTTCACCGTTCTGGAATTGTAAGATCTTTGGGCACCCAATTGTGCCCAAATCGCTGTCTGTTCGGCCCTCGTCCATTCTGCGGGAACGCGGTATGCACCATTTTTTGGGAACTCGAAGATTCCCCGTAATTCCTCGGCCGAAAAGGTGTATTGGCGATTTTTAATTTTGAAAGTGCACACATTATACTTCCACTCGAAGTGCTTGAGGAAATTGTAGACTAACGGCAAAAATGTTGGAAATCTCTTCCACATGAACTGCGCCCATCCGACTCGGATGAAATTATTCTGAATCGGTTCCCACAAGTTGTTGTTTTGAACGCACGTTTGGTGGAAGTACTTTGTGGAGACAAGAGGACGTTGGTTGTTTTCTTGAGTAGCCTTGGATGATGATGCCCCGTTGTTTCGTGCCCTTTTAGGAGTCATTGTATCTGATACAAGTTAATTACATACACAATTAAGCACTTTGGTATAAAGAATGTGATTAGGGACTTTCATTGAACACCTAAGGAGCGGTTCTAAGGGCTAAGTATTTTGCTAAAATAGTTAAAGTACAATCCATCTCAACACTTCCTAAACACCAAATCCAAATCCTAAGTGATCATTCCCAACAATTTCACCCGAAGTTCTCATGATTTTCGGCCAAACCTAGGTGTAGGATGAAAAAGTGAAATGTAGGCAAATTCATGCTCAAGACTACCCAACAATGAATTCTCCTAAGTTAGAAAGACTAAACAAAAGATAATTCATCATTCTAAGCCCTAATTTTACTTAAAAATTTGATTTTTAAACCTAGGGTTTCAACTTTAAATTTGGGCAAAAATGTATAATTAAGCCCTAAAATCCGAATCTAACCAAGAATGTGGAAGAATATGTGATCTAGATTCTTACCTTGATGATTTGAAGTGAAAGAAGTGGATTGAAAGGTGTGTTCTCGCCGTATTCTTCAACTGTCATCGCCTAAGGTGCGTCTCGTGTGTTTGGGAGAAAAAGAAGTGGTGAAGTTATGTTTGAAATCAGATTTTAAAACTGATTCTGGGTCTGGTCGCAACTGCAATCAGGTTTAGTATGTTTTGGGTCACGGCCGCAACCCTTGGCTAATTTGCTCACGTATTTCAGAAAAATAGTGGTCGTGGCCGCTACTAAAACTAAGCTGATCTGGGTCGCGGCCGCAACCCTGCATTTTTTCCAATTTTTCCACTTTCGAGTTTTTCATCCTAGCTCTCACCATTTATTCTTCATACAATTTCAGCAGTAATTCAACCCAAAATTGGCACACAAACTATCGAACACATAAACACATTGACATATAACACATATGCAACTCAAATAATCAATGCAAACCATAGTATGTTGGATTCAACCACTCACATTCAATCACACAAATGACCAAAGAATTTGAGCACACAAACATAGAAAATGACCATCAGCACAACATAATATAAATGGACCTTAATGACGACCAATTCTCTTCAAGTTGTCCCAATTGCATACTCCTCAATTTGCGCCAAAAGAAACTTAATCAACATCTATCACCAAGAACAACAACAAAACAAAAGCACATAAAAGCAAGTAAATTTAGTTCTGATTTATAGTCTTCAGCTTGACTTTGTCACCCCCATTTAGACACTAGGAATGCTCAACACACACGAGGTGTGTTTGTCTATGGGGTCTCCAACGTAGTAGGGCTTGAGCCTCTGCCCATTGACAATAAAAGAACCGATGCCTCACTCCCTACTTCAATAGCTCCATTAAAAAGAACTTTGATCACACGGAATGGTCCGAACCATCTTGATTTGAGTTTACCCTGGGAAGAGCTTGAGTCTTGAATTGAAAAGTAAGACTAGTTGCCAGAGCTCAAAGCTCTTCGGTCAAATGCGCTTATCATGCCACTTCTTGGTCCTTTCCTTATACACCTTTGCATTCTCGTAAGCATTCATTCGAAACTCCTCCAATTCATTCAATTGTAACACCCTTTCCTCGCTGGCCATTTTGTAATCAAAATTCAACGCCTTAATTGCCCAAATAAGCTTTGTGCTCGAGCTCCATGGGTAGATGACAAGCTTTACATACACAAGTCGGTAAGGAGACATCCCAATTGGTGTCTTGAAAGCCGTCTGGTACGCCCATAATGCATCATCCAACTCCAAAGACCAATCCTTGCATGCTGCATTGACGATTTTCTCCAAGATATGCTTGATCTCCCAGTTAGATATCTCAACTTGCCCGCTAGATTGCGCGTAATACGAGGTAACTACACGGTGATGCACTCCATATTTCTTCAACAAAGTTACGAGAGGCTTGTTGCAAAAGTGGGTTCCCCCATCACTTATCAAAGCTCGTGGCACTCCAAACCTTGTAAAGATATTCCTCTTGAGAAACTTGATCACTACCCGAGAATCATTAGTCAGACTCGCCATAGCTTCCACCCACTTTGAGACATAATCCACTGCCACTATAATGTATTGATTCGCATATGAAGAAGGAAATGGCCCCATGAAGTCAATCCCCCACACATCAAACAACTCAATCTCCAATATATATCTAAGCGACATCTCATCGCTCGGCCTATAGTCCCCGTCCTTTGGCATCGGTCACACTTATCCACAAACTCATGTACATCATGAAACAATGTTGGCCACCAAAATCCAGATTGAAGTACTTTGGCGGAAGTCTTGCTAGAACTTGCATCTCCTCCATGAGGGCTTGCTTGGCATTGGTTGAGAATCTCCTCCACTTCATCTTGAGGCACACATCGCCTCACCAAACCATCGGAGCAATGCTTGAAGAGGAGAGGCTCTTCCCAAAAGTAGTGTTTTACATCGGAAAAGAACTTCCGTTTTTTATGATAGCTCAACTCCGGGGGAAGAATTCCACTCACCAGATAACTAATAAAGTCAGCAAACCACAGAGCCGACGAGGCTACCATAAAAAGTTACTCATCGGGAAACTTTTCAAAAATATCCCCCTCTTCCTTCTCAGCACCATCTCCATGCTCTAATCTCGACAAGTGATCCGTCACCACATTTTTTGCTCCTTTCTTGTCCCTAATTTCGAAGTCGAACTCCTGGAGCAAAAGGATCTACCTAATTAAGCGTGGCTTTGAATCCTTCTTAGCTAGTAAGTACTTGATAGCCTCATGATCGGTGTACACCATGGTCTTCGATCCTATCAAATAAGAACGAAATTTATCAAATGCAAATACAATAGCCAACAATTTTTTTTTTCAGTGGTAGCATAGTTAATTTGTGCATCATTTAAAGTTTTACTAGCATAAGCAATAACATATAAACGTTTATCTCTTTTTTGTCCAAGCACAACTCCTATAGCTAGATCACTTGCATCACACATCAACTCGAACGAGAGATTCCAATCCAGAGCCACCATAATCGGAGCCGAAGTAAGCTCCTTCTTCAACCTATCAAATGCAAGTAAACAATCATCATCAAATTTGAAATCACTATCTTTTTGTAAAAGCTTGCAACGAGGTAAAGTTATTTTGGAGAAATCCTTGATAAACCGGAGATAGAACCCGGCATATGATGACCAAGGAATCTCCGCACTCCCTTAACATTCGTCGGTGGTGGCAATTTGGCAATCACATCTATCTTAGCTCGATCCACCTCAATGCCTCTTCCGAAATTTTGTGGCCTAGCACAATACCTTTACGTACCATAAAATGACACTTCACCCAATTCAAAACCAAATTTGTCTCCTCACAACGCTGTAACACTTGGCTTAGATGCAATAAACAAGTATCAAAAGAACTACCAAACACCGAAAAGTTATCCATGAATATTTCCATTGTTCTTTCAATAAAATCAGAAAAAATAGCCATCATACAACGCTGAAATGTGGCTGGAGCATTACACAACCCAAAAGGCATTCTCCTATATGCAAACGTACCATAAGGGCAAGTGAATGTACATTTTTCCTGATCCTCCGGTGCTATAGCTATTTGATTATACCCCGAATATCCATATAAAAAGCAATAATAGGAATGTCCGTCTAGTCTTTCTAACATTTGATCAATGAAAGGCAAGGGGAAGTGATCCTTACGGGGTGGCATTATTCAACTTCTTATAATCAATGCACACTCTCCAACCCGTCACCGTCCTAGTAGGGATTAATTTATTATTCTCATTTTTCACTACCGCCATCCCCTCTTTCTTCGGTACCACTTGTACCAGACTAACCCATTTGCTATCCGAGATAGGATAAGCAATACCGGCATCTAACAACTTAATCACCTCAGCCTGAACCACTTCTTCCATATTAGGATTCAATCTACGTTGGTGCTCTATTGAGGGTTTATGATCATCTTCCATTAATATCCTATGCATGCAAATCGAGGGATGAATTCCTTTTATATCAGCTATTGTCCAACCGAAAGCCCTCTTATGCTCTCTCAACACCCTCAAAAGACTATCTAGCTGTGCATCGAACAAACTAGACAAAACAATAACATGTAATATTTCATTTTTACCCAAATAAGCATACTTCAAATGTTCGGGGAGGGGTTTCAACTGAAGTGTGGGAGCTTTAACAATAGAAGAAGGAGTGGGTTTATTTGTCCCCAACTCCTCATAGGCATACCTTTGCCGGAAGGGTACAAATGGTGTGGCCACCAAAGCTTTCGTGTAAGCCGCCAACTCTTCTAAAATCTCTTCCCCTTCTACCATGCCTTCTAAACCTTTCAAGCAAAGCTCTAAAGGGTCATCTTTAACAGCATCAATCATCTTGACTTCCCTCATTGTATCCACCCGAAAACACTTTGCATCCAACTCTACTTCTTTGACCGCCTTGAAAAGGTTGAATTCCACCTTTTCTTCTCCCACTCTAAGGGTAAGGAGACCATTCCTGACATCAATAAGAGCTCCAGCGGTGGCAAGGAAAGACCTTTCAAGAATCAAAGACATTTATCTATCTTTCCCTATATCTAAGACTATGAAGCCTACCGGAAGGTAGAACTTCCCACCTCGAACCAATGTATTCTCTAATACTCTGGTTGGATACTTCAATGAACGATCGGCTAGCTACAATGTTACAGTAGTAGGATTCAATGCTTCAAGATCCAATCTCCTGCAAATAGACAAAGGCATCAAACTAACACTAGCTCCAAGATCACACAATGCTCTATAAAAATTCAAACTACCAATAGTGCAAGGAATAGAGAAACTCCTTGGATCATTGAGCTTTGGAGGAAGCTTGAGTTGCAAAATGGTGGTGCATTCCTCGGTAAGTGCTATGGTGGCATACTCCTCGAGCTTCCTTTTATTTGAGAGGATCTCCTTGAGAAACTTCACATAGGTTGGCTTTGAGCGAGAGCTTCGGCAAAAGAAATGTTCATGTGCAATCTTTAAAGATATTAAGGAATTTCTCCAATTGCTTCTCCATCTTTTGCTTCCTCAACCTTTTCGGAAATGGAACGGGTGGCACATAAGGCTTTGGTGCCACATACACCTTTAGTTGTGAGGATGTCTCTTCCTTTTCACCTAACTCGGGATCCTTCTCCTTCTCATCTTTTTCATCCACCTTTTCTTCATTCTCCATTTCATCATCAACTTCGGGCATTTTCAGTCCTTCATATACTCTTCCACTCCTCAAAGTGATAACTTTACAATGCTCTTTAGGATTTGTCTCCGGTTTGCTCGGCAAAGCTCCTTGTTGTCTGGGATTTGAAGTACTTTCTAGTTTATTGATTTGCATGTCCATGTTGCGGTTGTGGTTTATTATATTCTCCATTTGAGTATCTAGCTTTTGGAACTTCTCGATAATCACCGTGATAAACTTCTCCAACATTGTCTCCAATCCTTGCCTTTGATCGGTTTGTGGAGTTTAATTAGGAGGCATGATTGCATTTGGTTTGATGACTTGATGAGGTAGCTCTTGGAAATGCACTGGCCTATTCTGAAAGTTTTACCTTTGTTGGTTCACTTGATTTTCTTGGTTGTAGCTACATGAAAAGTTCGGATGATTCCTCAACCCCGAATTGTATGTGTTGGAATACGAGTTGTTCACCGAGCGTTGATTGTTTACATAATTATCTTGCTCTTGCCCGCTTCCACCATGTCCACCTGCATTAGAAAAAGGACAAGTATTAAACGCATGTGGACCACTACATATCTCACAAGTTACCTGCACAGGTGGTGATAATGATGTCTCGAAGGTTTTCACCGTAATTTGATCCAATCTCTTGTTCATTACTTCAATCTTAGCATTGATTGCGGTCATCCCATCTAATTCCAAAAATGTCGCCGGTTTTGTGGGTGGAGGATTAATCCTATCATGATTTCCACCATTGTTAGCCGCCATATTCTCCAACAATTGAAGTGCTTCATCCTCGGCTTTAGCCATCAATGCTCCTCCGGATGCGGCATCAACCATCACTCGAATGTTTTGAGTCATCCCATTGTAAAAGGTATGCATAATAAGCTAGGTTGGAAGACCATGATGAGGACACTTCCTTTCCAGCTCTTTGAATCTTTCCCAAGCTTCATACAACGACTCCCCCTCGTATTGTCTAAATGATGTGATATCATTGTGGTATTTCATCGTCTTGGTCGGAGGGAAGAACTTTGCCAAAAATGCTTGAGATAGAGCATTCCAACTCCGAAGTGTCTCGTTGGGAATTGTGGCTATCCATGAACGTGTCTTATCCCTTAAAGAAAAGGGAAATAACCAGACCCTTATTGCATCATCCGACACATTGTCCATCCTGAATGTGGTACATACTTCAAGGAAGTAAGACAAGTGGGCCGCGGGATCCTCCGTAGCTAATCCTCCAAACTAGTTTTGTTGAAGCAAATTGATAGTTGTTGGTTTGATCTCAAAGTTATTTGCTTCAACGGGAGGGCGAACAAGGTTGTTCTGAATAATCCCGGCATTTCGTGTGTTGTATTCCTTAAGTGCCGGTGGTGGGACTCTAGTTCATCAGCATTCAAATTATGAGCCCTCAAATCATTCACGTTATCATCATCTTCTGCCATATTCTCCGGTGTTGCAAGTCTCTCTTGCTTCAGTACTCGTCTGATCGCTCTAAGCCTTCTTTCGATTTTCGGTGTGTAATCAACAGAATCAAAGCTTTGAGTTCTTCTCATGCAATTGCCTGCAAAAGAAAATCACTAGATTAAGCTTCAAATGATAACAAGCTAAAACTAAAGTAAATAAGTCTAAATAATAGAGAAAAGTACTAAAATGAATATTAATTATGCGTCTTCCCTGACAACGACGCCAAAAACTTGATGTACCAAATTTTACTCTCAACAAAAGCCCAAATGCAAGCTTACAAATTAGATTGTAGCACGAGAGGTCGTGTCCACGAGGAAGGGAAAATCAACATTCATTTCCATACCAAATTCCATTTTTAGACTAAGTATGCAAGAATTTGAGATTGATTAGCTAAACTAGCTAGAGATTAACTTAAATAAACACAAATACGATTCAAGAGAGACTAATAGGCTAAGGAATGATCTATGCTACTGGGATTGATTCTTGCTTTACGTAGTGAATTACCCCTTTTGATCTTTGTCACAAAGCTATACCATAAATCCTCTCGAATCTAGGGTACATATTAATTCTAAGTTGGAAAAGTTCTCACAAGTACTAATAAATAGAATTAACCAATTGATCAAGACAACAAGGTATTTAAATCAGCGTCTCGGCATAATTAAAGATACCTATTTAGATAGCTGGAAAAAGAATAAATTTCTTTAAATCTTTTCTTCCAACTTTTATGAAAAATCCTCTCGTCACTCAAAATCTCTCGATTTTGGAGTGACTAAAAGATACAATTTAAGATGGCCAATCCTTCATAAATGATTTATTCCATTTTCATAAACTTAAAGGGTGATTCACTCTTTCAAGCATTCTATCAAATACCTAGCATGCATATACTAATTCCCATGCCTAAATTAACTTAAGTACTCATAATTAAACTTAAATTCAAATTAAAATAACATGAAAACTAAAAATAAAACTAAGTATGAAACTTCAAATCCTAAGTACACGTAAACCTAACGTTTAAAGTAGTGAAGTGTGTAAACAACTAGATAAAAGATAAGAACTTGGTGAAGATGTTGGTTCTTCTTCTCAATCTTCTCCTTCAAGTCTTCTCTGCATCTAAACTCTATTTTCTCCTTTGTAACGTCTCCCCCCAAAAGGAGAAGTTTTTCTCCTTTATAAAATTTCAATTCTAACCCTGAAAACTACTGTTTTTGCTTTAAAAACATGTGGAGTAATGGGTCGCGGTCGCGACCGAAAATAGGGCACCACCAACTTAATAAAAGCGTATTTTCATTCTGGTTTGCGGTCGCCACCAGATTTGAGCTGATTTAGGTCGCGGCCACGACCCGTCCTCGGCCAACCTTCGACTTTCAGAAATTTGCAACAAAAAGGCCTAAAAATACCCAGTTGCGGCTGCGACTGAAAAAGGCTTGTCTGAGGTTACGGTCGCGACCTCCTCCTTGGCAAGCTTTGAGATGGCCTTAAGATACCCAAAATATTTCTGAAAAATACTGGTCGCGGTCGCGACCTAAAATAGGCTTCCAGAGGTTGCGCCCGCGACCTCTTATATTCTTCGAAATCCATCTTTGGGTCTTGAGCTCTTTTTCGGTCCATTTTCTCTCATTTCATTCCATGTTCTGTGCAGCTAAACTCCATCGTCCTTTGTACCTGAAAGGGATCATATAAATCAAATTTAGATTCCAAAACATGCAATAAAACCTTAAATTTCTAATAGAGTTATGCACGAAAAATGGACTCAACAACCTACTTCTTATAAGGAAGCTTCACAACTTTCTAAATGGCAGCAGGACATGCATGAGGAATTGGCTGCTATGGAAACAAATGATACTTGGTCTATTGTTCCTTTACCTTCTGGATATCATACTATAGGCTGCAAGTGGGTTTTTAAATCAAAATTCAAAGCTGATGGTACTTTGGACAGGCATAAAGCCTGATTGGTTGCTAAGGGATATAGTCAGAAAGAAGGGGTTGATTTCTTGGACACCTATTCTCCAGTTGCCAAACTTGTCATTGTGAAGACTATACTAACTTTGGCCAGTGTCGGAGGTTGGCATTTGGCTTAGTTAGATGTTAATAATGCTTTTCTCAATTCTGACCTTTTTGAAGAAGTCTACATGGATTTGCCTTAGGGATATATACCATCTGCTCCTATTTATGATTCTAATGGCAGATTTGTTTGCAAATTGCACAAATCCATTTATGGCTTGAAGCAAGCCTTAAGGCAGTGGTATGCAAAATTCTCCACTTCATTAATATCTTATAGTTTCACACAATCCAAATCAGATTATTCCTTGTTTACTAAAGGGTCTGGTTCTGATTTTTTGGCACTCTTGGTTTATGTTGATGACATAGTAATCACTGGACCCAATTTGATTTTGATTCAATGGTTAAAGGATTATCTCCATACTCAGTTCAAACTAAAGGATCTTGGTGACTTGAAATATTTTCTGGGATTGGAAATTGCAAGATCTACTACAGGGATTGTGCTTTGTCAAAGAAAGTACATTTTGCAATTGCTTGTGGATACAGGATATCTTGGTGCCAATCCGAATATTAAGTTGAATTCTTCTGATGGTGTACCACTTGAAGACATATCTGAGTTTAGACACCTCATTGGGAACTTACTATATCCTACTTTGACTAGACCTGACATTAGTTTTGCTCTCAATAAGCTTAGTCAGTTTATTTCTCATCCTAGCAATATTCATATGGCTGCTATTCATCATCTTTTGCAATATTTGAAGGGGACCCCAGGTCAGGGTATCTATTTCCCTTCCTCTTCTGTCATGAAACTTACAGCTTTTGTCGATGCCAAATAGGCATCTTGTCAAGATACCCGACGCTCCACCACTGGTTTTTCTTTGTTCCTTGGGGACTCCTTAATCTCTTGGAAATCCAAGAAACAAACTGTGGTTTCAAGATCCTCAGTTGAGGCTGAGTGTAGAGCATTAGCGGTTGTTAACTATGAACTCGTTTGGATTATTCAGTTGCTTCATGATCTTCAAATATCTACTATTGGCCCAACTTCGATCTATTGTGATAATATCGCAGCTTTACATTTGGCCGAGAACCCTGTGTTCCATGAACGCACCAAGCACATCGAGGTGGATTGCCATTTTGTTTGGTATAAAGCATCAACTGGTGTGGTTAAACTTTGCCTGTTAGATCCTCCCATCAACTTGCTGACATGTTCACGAAGACTTGTAATATTAGAAAGATGCTAAAGTTGTTATTTCATTTACAGAAGTGTTACTCCGCTTATAGCTTAGTTAGCACAACTTAGTTTCTTAGCCTTGATGGTTGACAGGTGTTTAGATCCTAGCTACTTAGATAGATAATTATTTTACAGCTGTAATCTTGTGTATAAGCAGGGTTGTCATTGTTCATTTTCAGTTAATGAAATCACAGATGAAAATTCCAATTTTGCTTCTCAGTTCTACTTTCAATACTCCCAAAACAAAGCTCCAAAATATATGCCACTAAATCTTCCGATTTAGCTTGACAAGAAAAAAACATAATAATTATAACGATATTGAGATGAGATTAAAAAAAAAAAAAAAAAAAAAAGAAAAAGAAAAAAAA
>JBBMKE010396784.1:0-12768 GCA_037834125.1 Lippia alba | reverse complement strand
TTCAATCAACACACGTACAAGATCGAATTAGCAATTAAAACAATTAATGGAAAATAAATACAATAACTTCAAAAATTTACCAAAAATCAACCGGACATCCGATTGACGAACCGTAAGTGGCGTTGGACTCACCACGATGTAAGGAATCCGAAGAATGAAGAAACATCGAAATGCCGATGCCGAAGGTGGCCGGAACGTGGCTGTTAGTCACCGGAAAGCACCCTCCGATGGCAGGAAAAATCCCTGGAGGGACAGAATCGTACGTCTCGGCCAAACGAGCAATAACCCTCAATCAATTTCAGAAAACGACAAACATACGGAATTCTATTGAAGAAAAATAAATACGAAATTCGAAGACGAAAAATGAAATTAAACAAAAACCGCACATTGGAAATTGAATCCGAACGTACCATTGCGAAGCTCTTGATCAATTGCCGGACAATATTGCCGGAACAGTACCGGCTGGTTCACGGCCGGTCCACCACCCGTCGTCGGTTCTCATAACGCCGCCAACATTGGAAGCTTGCTCTCGGCCTCCTGAACAACTTTTGTAAAGGGCTGGTTGTCGGAAAATCATCGGAAGACCTCCAAATCGCGGCCCAAAGCCGCACCACCTTCGCCTGGCCGGAAAAGCTACCTACGCCGCGAATCAACCCAAAATCTACCCTGAAAATGAACTCAGGGCCTCAAAAACTGTCGAAAACCGCCATGCCCCGTTGGAAAATCTCGCCGGAACGGCGAGATCGCCGCCGCTACAGTGGCCCATCGCGATGTCGCCGTCTTCAGGCGGCGCGTGTGGCGCCGTCGTTGCTCCGGTGGTTGCGCCGCGGCTGCCAGAAGTTGTGGGAGGGAGTCTAGATTGTGGGTCACCGGCGCGTGTGCCAAGGGGATCTCCGGAGATGGCCGAAAATGCCGGCGGAAGTCGCGGCTGTAAGGCACCCGCCGTCGCAACTGAAAAATTCAGTTTTCTCCGCCACCACCGCATTTCAGGTCTCGATTCTTATACGGTTGAGTCGGCATCGTCGAGAGGGTCAAGTTTTACTATTGGATCGTCGGAATCCGTCGAGAAATGAAGAAGTTACGTGTATATGTGAAATTACACCTTGGGTGTGTGTTTGCTGTTAGAGAGAGAGAGAGCCGATCGGAGAGAGAGAGAGGCTGAGTCGTTTTTGGCTCAAACTTCGAGGATCCGAGTATTTTATCTCGGGTCTTTGCACGTGAAATGAATGATTGGAGGGATAAACGACGTCAGAATTGGGCAAACTCAGAGTCTACAGACTCCTTTCATCGCCCCGGGCAAGCTAGAGGGGTCAAAAGGGTCGGACTCTCGTCTGAACGAAAAATGACCAAAAGACCCCTAGAATAGAAAATTACAAATAGGCCCCTGAACTCTTAAAGAATTAGAATTAGGGCCCTGCAACGAACGAAGTCATGAAAGAAGACAAGAAAGTAACAAGAAAGAGTAAATAAAAAAATAAAGCACACAAAAAAATCAACACGTGGCGCCGGTTCAGTCGATCGGAGAACCGGGGTGTCAGAACTTGTGAGGCGAATTTTCAATTCTTGAAGGAGAAATTGATGACCGCACCGATCTTAGCACTTCCCGATGGTACAGAAGGGTACGCCCTGTACACCGATACCGCAAAGGAGGGATTAGGGTGTGTGTGTTGATACAAAGTGGGAAGGTGACCACCAACGCATGTAGAAAATTGAAAGATCATGAAGGAAATTACCCCACTCACGATCTTGAACTTGCGGCGGTAATTTTCGCTTTGGATAAATGGAGACATTACCTTTATGGAGTCTCCTTTGAGATCTTTTCCTACCACAAAAGCTTACAGTACTTGTTTACTCAGAAGGAGTTGAACAATAGACAATGGCGATGGATGTAGTTTCTCGAGCATTATAATTATACAATTAAATACCATCCCAGAAAAGCTAACGTGGTCGCCGACGCGCTTAGTAGGAAGGCTAGCGTGTCAAACTTGGAAGTGGAACCGATAAAGTTGAGGGCTCGGATTTCTAATATTACGGTTCAATCGGATCTTAAGCAAAGGTTATACAAGGCTCAAGAAAATGATCTCGAAGTTAAAAAATTGGTAAGGAAAGCTAAGGACGACCTGGAGTGTCCTTTTGGGTTTGATGATACGAGATTACTTAGGTTTAAGAATTGGATTGTGGTAGCTAAAGAATTGAAGAGGGTAATCCTTGAGGAAGCACACAAGTCGGTTTATTCAATTCATCCCGGAGGGAATAAGATGTATAAGGATTTCTAGCAATATTACTGGTGGAATGGACTTAAACGGGATGTGATCAATTTTGTGAGACAATACTTGTCAATTGGTGAAGGTGGAACATCAAAAGCCATCTGGGCTACTTCAATCGTTACCTATTCGAGAGTGGAAATGACAACAAGTGGCCATGGATTTCGTTAAGGGATTACAGTGTGTTAAGAGCGCTTTGGATGAGATTTGGGTGATAGTGGATCGGTTGACAACATCGGCACATTTTCTTGCAATCTGGATGACCAATAAGGTGGAGAAGTTGGCTAAGAGATATTGCAATCTGGATGACCAATAAGGTGGAGCAAGATGGTGTTAAGAGAGGTGATAATGAGGAAAAACCCTCTAAGGCTGTACAAGATGCAATAGAGAAGGTCCAAATAATTCAACAACTGATGAAGGCCGCTCAAGATCGACAAAAGAGCTTTATAAATCGTAGGAGAAAGGATATCGAGTTTGAAATAGGAGATAAGGTATTCTTAAAGGTGTCTCAAAGAAAAGGGTTTTCGAGGATTGGTAAAGGAGAAAAGTTGAACCCTCGGTTTGTGGGTCCATTTTTTATTTTAGAAGGGATTGGGGAGATGACCTATCGCTTGGATTTGCCTCCTAATATGACCGAAATTCATGACATCTTCCATGTGTCTCAACTTCAAAAGTATTACCGGTACGAGACTAAAGTTCTTCATTTGGATGAAGTAGAAGAGGTAGAACTTGAGCCGAATCTTATCTTTATTCAAAAGCCGATTAAGATTTTAGATTGGAAGTTTCAAGAGTTAAGGAATCGACGAATCCCACTGGTTAAGGTTTTATGAAGAAGTGACAAATAGGAAGAGGCCACGTGGAAAACGGAGGATAAGATGATGAAGTATTACCCCGAGTTATTTTTGGCCGAGTAATGAATCCGAGGATGGTTTCTCTTAAGAGGGAGAGGTTGTGACGCCCCGACTTGTCGGCCGTACAGGTATGACGTATGTGTTTACCAATGTGCCCGAATAAATTGTTCTTAAATGCTTTATTTACCTAATTTCCTTATGTGAAAATTTGGAATTCCTTTAATGTGTTTACGGATTTTGTTTTGGTAATGCGACCAAAATGGAGGCTAATGAGCAATTAGCGCACCTTTTGGTCCGGGTGACTTATCTTGAGCTCGGGGAATTCGGATTCAAATTCCATTACCTCCGTTGAGCTCGAATCAACGATTCGGACTCAATGGGATAAGCTTCACAACTTTTCAAGATCACTAAGACCTCCAAAGTCTAATCGAAGCGAGCCCCTTTCGCTTTAAAGGACAATCCTTTACTAGGTTTGACTTTTATACTTAACCTCTCACACCTAAGCCCTAGACTCAACTTAAACCCAAACAAAACACTCTCACCCTCCCCAAATACTCAGCTCACACGCCCCACATACACCCCAAAACACAAGAAAGAGATTTTTTTCTAATGAAGAAAAGTGAAGAAACAAGGAAGAAGGAGAACCCCCATTTTCCCCTTGGGTATTTAAGCTCATACCCCTCCATCTCTTCTCCAAATCAAGAGGTAAGACCATGATTGAGTTTGTAATCTTCTCCTCTTTCTTTTAAGTTTTTACATGCTTGGTATGATGGAGATTTGATTGGGTTTTGGAGATATTGATGTATAGCTAGCTAGGGTTTGAGCATATTTTGATGGGTTTGTGTAATCTCATGATTTCTTTGAGTTTGATTGATGATAAATGATCCCTAGACATCCCTTAGTCCTTCTATAGTTTGAATTTTATTCCTCCATGAGTTGACGCACTTTGTCGTGGGGAACATGTTGGTGGATTTCTAGGAACTATCAATGTTAATTCTTAGGCACTAGAGATGATGGCACCAGCGTTGCTAAATATGAGTTTGGACATTGCAATCACATGGACATGGGTAAGAAGATACATCGGACTATGTCTAGCCGACTCATCTCTCAGCTTTTGTGGAACTTTGCCCGTGCTTCTTCCTGCACATTTGTGGGCTTTCGTTTCTTGGCTTTTTTCTTTTTAGTGATGTATATTATGAATTTCTCTTATGTAAACTTTGCTTTCGTTTATTAAGGAGCGAGTGGTCCTCGTTTGTAATTGTAGCGCCCGCGATGTTGGGTTGCCACATCCCCCCGCACTAGAGCCTAGTTTATATATGAAATGGATAATCCGTATACACACCAAGCAATAGTGAATGGGAGACAAGAAAAAAGACTTTCCTAGCTAGGCGGAACCTAATCCCGTACAAAGCAATTCAATAACGATAGAGTGCAGAAGCATAGTGAAGAAATTTAATTGTTGTCAACCAATAGCACTATGATTTTATGAAATGGCAAGCAGTCTGTCCTTAATGTAATATAAATGCATGGTTTCAAGAACAAACAAACAACACTTTGCATAGAGTAATGTACAATTATCCACACGGGCCAAAATAGATATAAGTATGCATATCATCAGCATGAGTGTACAAATAGACCTAGATGATGACTTTAGACACGACCTGACCTTCCCGCCTAGCTGAACCTGCAAAACTAAAAGAAAATAACGAGAGGAGTCAGTCTCTAAAGGCTGAGTGAGAAAAGGGGATACATAATATAGAAACAAGTTTCAAGCAAACCATAATTTCCGAATAAGATTTTATAATACAGTTTCCCAAGTGGGTAAGAAAAGGTATAACAATATTCAGAATTATGACATTTGGATTATAGTTAATTACAATTTCAGGTATACAATGGCCCGATGTGTAACACCCCAACGGAGGGCACCACGTCCCCCGCACTAAGACTCAGACTCGGTCATGAAATGGAGAGTCTAAGCCCGAGTCCGAATCAAGGCGAACGGGAGACCAACTCACTCACTAGGCTAGGCGGGAGCTAGAACCTCGAAACCAAATAAGCAAAAGAGCAATGCAAGCGAATGCGAAAGCCAAACATATACATACATCAAATACAATGAGCCACGGGGTCTACAATAATGCATCAAGAAACACGGCCTTCACAGCCTCAATATACATAACCAAACTACGCCACAGGAGTTCAATTCATAAGTACATAAAAATGTGAGTGTGAAACGACTCAGACTTAACCACGGACTCGACGGACTCAACTTCTAGCCTAGCACTCCAAACCTGCAAGAGAAAGCTGAAACAAAAACCGGGTTCAGTCTATAGGAGACTGGTGGAAATAAAAAGGGGTATAATATATTATAAGACAAAATTTAAATCACATGCATGCATGCTATAATCCCATACGAGGTTTGAAGAATATTTTCCAAGTGGGCAAAATGAAGAAATCAACATTTGGGATTATAACGATCATTTTTCATTTAACAAGGTTATCAATGGCCCGGCGGGTAGGCGTGCACCAACTCCAACCATCTCCTTTGTGTATCTATTAAACATTCATACAATCATTAGTTATCATGCATTCATTCTCGTGTGCACATTCAATCAATTCACCTTCCACTTCCATTTAGAAACGTGTCTGCCTTGCGCAGTGAAAGATATTGTCCTAGTGGACCATGGACGAACCCATGCTACTTTACAGGTTTTGTTCCTCCCGATGGTTTAACTGGTACCCCGGGAGGACCGGTCCAGAAGGATGCGTCTCCCAATCATTGACCAATGGGGTTACATGGAATCCCCCAATTGGCACTCGACTCTCATTCCCCGCTAAAACTCCTAGCGAGGGCCGGTATCATCGTAATCCATATGGGACTAAGGTACAGGATCACCGTCGGCCCGATGCCTCCTCGGATAGCCACATACACTAAGTCCCTGGGCCCGTGCATTCATTCAATCATTCCATCATTTCCCGCCAAAAAATTTGGTAGTGACTATAATGTATGAGTTTATAGCTTTATGAATTTGTTTAGAATGAGTTTGGAGTGTTCTTGGGTGATTGAAACTTAGTTTGGCCGGTTTGGAGTAAAAATGGAGTTTTTGGCCGTTTTCGGGTTCCAATGGCCGTTGGGAATTTGGCCTTTGGAACCAACGGACATTGGAATGATGATAAACAGTAGGAAGCTACTACATCATTCCAACAGTCATTGGAATTGAAGGCATAAATTCCAATGGCCGTTGGAACCATAATTTGGCGCCGGCCGTTTCGTTTTGCCGTTTTCTCGCTTCACGTGGCTTGTATGCTTCTCTCCCACCCCCGTTATGACTCCTAAGATTTCCTAACATGTTATATGATGTGTTATAAGTGTTGTATTTAATTTTTGGCCTTCGTGGATATGAAATGTGCAAGATTTGAATGAACGTACGACATGTACCTTCTATGTACTTGAATGACTTTTATCTTATTTACATGCCTTGTATGATGAGTCCTTGATCTTTATGTGATATGTATGTGTTGTGGCCTTCTTAAAATATGTACTAAGTGCTCTGTTATAAAGTTATTATGAGAATTTGATGCTCTTATGTGCTTATATGTACCCGAATGTGTAAAGTGATGAGTGAATGCTTGGAGTGATGATTGTGAACCCTAATTGCTTGATGTGTTATGTCTTGTGACTCCTATGACTTGTATATATGGTGAAATATGTGTCATGATCATTATTATTGAATTATGCAGTGAATTGAATTGACAAGATTTATGAAAGTGTATGGAATCGAACGCATGAATTATGAATGAAATGAATGAGTGTGAGCCTTTGTGGGCATTTATTGTGCACATAAACATTCTCATGATATGAGATCTCATGACATGATATTAACTCTTATGCATCTCATGTCATACTCATTGCATTGCCGAGCGTCATTTGTGGTTATTTTGAGTCTCACGCACTTTTCTTGCACAGATTCGGGTCCCGTGGAGACAAGGCTGCGTCGAGAGGCTTGCTCCTCTTGTTTTAAACTTCAAAGGTGGGTTTCTCTACTATTAGTTATGATGACCCGACATATAAATTCCCAATGTGTAAAAGTTTTAAGCTAAAACTATGATATATGTATATAGAGTCTATTTTTATGACCTCGTTTCGACCCCCATATCAACCCGTATACGCGTACGTACACAAATATCTTTTGTGGGACCTGTTGCGCATGCCTTTGGAGACTTTTCTCTCCCTTTTTCACCAATTTTCAACAACTCTCTCCTCCCTCTTTTCCCCAAAACGTAGCAGCACAAGAAGAAAAGGAGAAAGAAGCTCCAAACCCCCATTTCCACCATTGTTGTCCCTTGAGCTCAAGATCTCTCTTCATCCTTGCATTCCCTCTTCAAGGGGTTCTTCCGAGGGGACTCTTTCCCGAGGTTTGAGGTCATTGGGTTTGTTTTCCTTGCACCACACAACGCTTTTTGACCAAATGTGAGGTTTAGGACCCTTTTGTATAGTTAAGCGACCTATGACCCTAAATGCTCGTTTTCTAGCCCGCATGCGACTATATATTATATATATAGTTAAATATGTGTAATGTATAATATGAGTATGATTTTTATGATAACGTTTTGGCTTTGAAAAAGGGCTATAACTACGAGTATAAATGAGCTCATGTTTTAATGAAAGTCTAATGTTTATAAATTCCTTATGCTTACGAGGTAATGCTAATGGTTTGATTTGGAGCAACAATGCAATGAAATGGTAATGTAAAAGTAATGTTGGATCCATGGAAACTACGGGTTAGGACCCCTGTACGGTAGAGGGCCGTCGGGTTTAGCCTAGTCGTGGTTGTCCCTCCGAGGTATCACATGCAACCCTAGGGAGGTTGGGGAAGGTGTGATATTCTTGATGCCTTCGGAATGAATCGGGGAGGACTCATGTGAGTTAGCTACCCCTTGAGGAATGGTACTCACGTGGGTTAATCACCCCTTGAGGAATGTAATGTAATGGATGGCTAGGGTCACGGACTCTTCTATCAAATGAAGTTGGGGATTGAATGTGTTTTGGTTTTAATGTAATGAGAAGTAATGGGGATGCTCGTACTCGCTGAGCTTAATGAATTAGTTGGATTATGAAATGGGAATAGAGATTTTATGAAATGTTAATGATAATGAATATGGATTTGTATATGATATGTATTGCTTTCTTAAAAACATTTTGGTGGGCAAAACCTATTCCCGTATTCATAACCTTTGGTTTTAATGTGCTTTGCTCTATATATGTATAGTGTGTGGGTGTGCTTCAGCCCCCTCACTCAGTCAAATTGTTGGACTGACCTCTCTCCTTTTCCCACCTTTAGTTTGCAGGTTTTGGTGCACGAGCTAGGCGGAGAAGTGGGTCGTTCGAGTCTCACTTCTTGGTTTAGGTCGTGCTAGGTGCATTGCATATGTTATTTTGGTTTTGTACTTATGAATTGTAAATGTTATGAATCTTATTTCGTTTTGGGTTGTAAATCCTCATGTATATTTGTTGTATATGAATTTTATGATTTAGTGATTACTTTACTTCCACTATCTGTTTATTTGTTGCGCGCTCTGGTTTAGTTTAGCTCCGCCTAGCCTAGCGAGTGTGTAGTCTCCGTTCGCCTAGACTTGGGCTCATGTATGGACTTCCCATTTCATATGTGAGTTCGGGTCTAGGTGCGGGGGATGTGGGCGGCCCACGCTCGGGCGTCACAGGAACTGCCCTACACAAGGGTATTCCCCTCGGAGGAGTCAACCTTCGGGCTCCGTACGCTCGCTGGATCAACGATGCTCCTTTGGACAAGAGAGCTATATCTCGAGCGTCCTTACGCTCGGGTGCACTCCCTCACGCACTCTGTCATTTGGAAGAATAACCCCTTAACCGCCGCTGACACAACAGCTGGGCCTAACTGCCTAAAAGGTGAATGTGACGCACGCACGTCACTTTCAAACCATCACGTCCCGCCACGTGGCTAGGGCAACACTATTTTAGGACCACTTGGGTGATATTACCGAATATCCATCATCCTCAACCTATATATAGGAAGGAATATATCCTCACATTCCTTAAGTAATCCATATACATCACAAGCTTTCTTCATCCCCAAGAAACGCTAGACACTGAACTGGAAAACCCCATTGCTGCACATTTCAAGCTCTTATAGCTTTGTTTCTTTCAACTTTTTGGGTGTTACCCTAACTGGTAGAATCCATGCTCATTAGAAACTCAGTTCTTGAGGCTCACTCACACCTATCATGGTCTTCCCCCATACAAATTTATTATATTTGGTGTTTGATCTTTCCTAAACCGATTTCGACACCATCAAACAGGTCAAAAGTTATATCTCATTTTGTCTTTTCTCTTTGAAAGATACATTCATCTTTACCTTTTTTTTTGGTACGCATATTCGTTTTTACTTCTTTGGTGAAATTCTATCAAAAAACAAATTTATAGTTGGATCATTTTCAACTCACCAATTCGTAATTCATTTGTAGTTATACCATTTCAATCCATCAATAATTCAGTAGTGAATATGGACTATTCCAATTACCAACCAATTATTACAAACAACTAGTAAATAATTACAAATCAAGTACGGTTATAATAATACAAATCACAGAGGAACAATGACATCTTTCTGGTTACTGCTAGGGGTAACAACGGTTCTGATACTTGATTACTGTTGGGGGCAGCGACGGTTCTATACTATTTTATGTAGGACGATCCGTCTACTAGAAAATTCCCGTCACCCTTCACGATATCGACCACAATAAAGAATATTGTATCTGGTGAGATTAGTATGTTTACGAAAAATACTCAAGATAAATGAGATCAACAAATCGGCTGCTAGAAGATTTTCTTGTGGTCATATTCTATGAAATATCATACATTTTTGTTTTGGGCTTATTCTTACTTTTTACTTTTGTCCACGAAAGTATACTGCAGTTTGGTTTGTTAACAGAATATATTCACTTCTAGTTAAATATATTAATTATATCAATATATACAATATGAAAAAGTATGATTTTAAACATATTTTACAAAATATTTGTTTCAACTTTTTTCTCTTTAATAAATTATAAAACAATCCACCTAATTGCAAATTACAATCACTGACAAATCTGTAGTACAACTAACAAATTATTTATTATTATCGTTAGAATATGTCAGTTAATATATACTTTAAAAATGTGTAACTCTTCTTTTCTACCATTTTAATTCAATTCTTTTTTTAGAAAATATATATTTTATACTCTTTTCTCATATTTCATAATCTATAACACCTAAACTGATCTGTGTCCAACCGGTTCTAATGGCTTTGTTGAACCGGCTAAGATGCTCGTCATCAGTCGAACCGGTCATTTTGGTTGGATTTTCAAAACATTAGTGACAACCTTTGTCCGGAATTATTTTCATTTTGGTATTACAACTATTTATATCATGAAAGGCCAAATTGATGAAATTTCCTTTGTTGTCTTTTATTTCTCTTTGGGAAAAATTTGTTCGGTCTATTATTTTTTTCTTTTTCTTTGTTTTGACAGCCAACGGCCTCGTAATAGAGGGCACCAAAACATCACGAGCAATCAGCAGAAAGAAGATCAACAAGGAAGGGTGGTACCACAGGGCCACCATCGCAGGTCGGGACCGCATTACAAGTAAACGTATGTGCCACCACATTGGCATCACGACGAACAAAGAAGACCTTATAACAAGAAAAGGAAGACGCACCCAACCGAATATCAAGAACAATATTACCAAGCACCGAGTCATCAACCGAATCTGCCACAATCTTATTGCAAATCCTCATTTTTCCATTTTTGTTAGTAGGGGCTACGCGGTAATTTTATAAGTAAAATGTTACCCAACTGAAAATATGTGAGTTTATAAAATTATAAACCATAAATTTCTCAAATTGAACGGTCGGGTTGGACGGGTACGATTATATATTGGAAGGTTTGACCCTTTTTTTAATAAAAATATTTTATACTCATAATTTTGATTCAATAATTAAAAAATATGAGAATTTATTTTAGTTTATAACCTATTGCAACACTTAAATATAATGATCTCAATGTAGATGAAAATAAATATAATATATACATTATTAAATAAATAATATAATCTTATAAATATAAATTATCTTATAATTTTGTAATTTCTTAAACAACTTGTATAGTAGTAGTTCAACACAAATATATATATTATATTATATACATGTTTAATTTATATAATACACATAACATTGTATTGTATATCATGCATTTATGTAGCTACAATTATCAATAAAATGTAAACATATATAATTTTAATTAAGACTCTTAAAAAAATCATAAAATTCTGTTCAATCGAAATTAATTCAATTAGAGTCAAGTACACCATCCTCGTATTTTATATTATAGTATAGAATAGATATAAATATAGATTTCTTCAAAAAAAAAAGATATAATTATAGATATACATTAAAAAAAAGATATAGATATAATTTAGTCCCTCGAATACTCTATTTGGAAATAATACTAAAATGATTTACCAGAAAGCCCTTTTAAAAAGAAATCTAAAGCCCGTTTAGTATTTGTTATACTTAAAGCCCAGCCCAGCCCATACCAAACTCAAACCCTAATTTGCAAAACCTCTAAATTCTCTTCCCATACTGAATTTCTTCTCATATTCAACCAGCTGCCACACGACTGTCGTCGCTCTCGCCGGAGGAATTTCGTCGTTTTAGGTAAACTCTGATTCTACGTTAGTCAATGAATCATTATGGTTTATTTTCTTAGTTGTTGCTATACAGAAAATTCATTAATTGTCACGAATATGCAAACTGCTTTTCTTTCTTTCTGCTTTTTTGTTTGATTTTCTTTGGAAGAGTATGGTTGTGTAGTATATACGTGGAGTATACCTGTGTTTACTTACTGGGTTTTATGTAATAATGTGATAGATGATACTTATTTAGATGTTGATGAGGTGTGTGTATGTGTGTTTTTCGTTTTGATCTTCATGAGTATGCTGTATGTATGATTATTAGTGCTTGAAAATAGTTTTTAACTTTTATCAATTTGGATTATACCTATTCCTTTATCTCATTCCTGCTGGTCAGTTATTTTACTTTGGAAATTTTTTGGGGGGAAAGGTTTCTTATTGGTGGTGATAATTGGTATTTATTTTCTAGATTTATTTGGAACTCTTGAGATTGTGCAGGGAATAGGTTCGACGAGGTTAGTTTGTAGAAGATTTGCACTTTTGTGGCATTGAAATGAATTTTTGAAGCAAGAAACTTGTTGTATAATTACTATAAGTTAAATATTTGGAGAAGCAGTAGGGATCATAAATCTCTGAAATTGGTGTTTGGAATTGTTTCTGTTACTATAGATTTGGTGATCGAGCGGACCATTTAGCTTAGGTTAAAGATTTAATATGTTTGCTTTCACAAACACTAGAATAGAGTGGTCTGTCCGATTTCTGGACTAAGAACATTGTTCTTTGATGTGAAAAAGAAAGTGCAATTAAGGTTTCTAGCCCTCTTTATCATTTATAGATTATTTTATCTAGGAATGATGGAATTCTGACTTGTTACCTCAGTATCTTAGCCATATGTCTTGATATTTCTAAATGTAGTGAGTACGTCAACTGTTATTTCTTCACATTTGGA
>JBBMKE010396564.1:0-12771 GCA_037834125.1 Lippia alba | reverse complement strand
GCACAATGTGGTACACAAATGCAAGAAAAGGGGATGAAGGGGATCAAAGGATTAAGCCACATTCTCAACCAAAACCAACACTCATGCTTCCAAACACCTCTAGAGCACATATGAGCAACAAATTGAGCCATAAATCATGCTTGCAAGCTTCCCCTTCCAAAACCCATAAATGTATTAATGGCATAAACCTCCCCAAGAAACTACCAAGCCAAGAAGTCATAAATAACTCAAGATATGCATCAACAACCATCATATATGCCATAAATTCCGACAAATCTCATGGAAATGCAAGAAGCCAATAAACCCATTAAACCCTTACTATTCATCACATAATCAATCCCAACAATATGCACAATTAATCTATGAGATATTATGATATATGAAGTCACAAAAGTGCAAGCAACAAGAATATGAAATTACCTTGAAATGATATGCAAGAATGAGAGAGGGTCTTGAGCTCAAGGTACAGCAATGGAGTTTGGCTTGAAGAAAAACTCCTCTTCTTTCTCTCTTGGGGGGCACCGATCGGTTTGGGCATGAATGGGGGAGAGAGAGTTGTTAATTTTGTGTAAAAGTGGGAGAGAAACTCTTGTGAGAGGTATGGCCTTTGGGTCCCACATTAGGTAGTATGTATGTATTTGTATATGTAGGTAGTATTTCGGGTATACGAGGGTCGAAACAAAGTTAGAAAAATACGAGGTTCAGTTTATCGAATCCCATTCATCGAAAGGAACTCAACGTAGGTGTCGGAACTCGAATACGAGTTCCCGACCTCAAGATACGTCCTAGGGACTCAAGAAGGTCATAATTGCAAAATGACCCCAAGAACTTTCAAATATAAAACAATTGAGTCCGAAAATCTAATGCATGAAAACCCCCAAAATAATTTAAAATGCACAATTAGGTCCACGTATCATGCAAAATGAGAATAATTAAATAAACACACATTTATCTATTGACCCGGAAACACGGGGTGTTACATGATCGAATGTAATGGATTCGAATGAATGTGCACAAAAGAATGATTGCATGACAACGCATGAATAAATTAATAATGATTACACATGAGGAGAAGGTTGGAGATTGTACGCGCCCACTCGCCGGTCCATGAATTACCTATTGAATAATCGAATATGATTGTTATGATCTCGTTGATGCTTTCTTTTCTTGCCCACTTGGGAAATTGTTATAAAACTTGAATAGGGATCATAACTTGCATGAATGTGTCTCAATACCGCGATATTATATATTATGCCTTGTTTTATACCCACTAATCCCTTTTGGATTGAACCCGATTTTATTTCAGTCTTTTGTGCAGGTTGGTTCGTACTAGGCGGGAATACAAGTCTAGGGAGTCTTGCATTCGAGTCTAGCATGTTGGCTTTTGTATTTTATCACACACTCATATTATTATGGTTATGTATTTATTGAACGCTTTTATGTACCTTGAGGCTGTGAAGGCCATGCTAGTTGTAAATATGAATTTTGGAGCTCATAGCTCATTGTACATGCTTTAATGATAATGCTTCCGCTTTTCTATTGCATTGCTCTGATTCTTGTGGTTCTTAGTTAATACTTGGTTCAAGGGTTAGCCCACCTAGCATAGCAAGTGTGTTGAGTCCCCATTCGCCGTGATTTAATTCGCGTATGGATTGTCCATTTCATATGCGGATGGGGTCTCGGTGCGGGAGGATGTGGCGCCTCGCGTTCGGGCACTGCATATATTAATAGACTCTGTATTGAAGCAAACTTCATGACCCAACACATATGATTTAACCAGTGAGCAAGATCCATTAATTTCTTTGAAAAACTTAGCATTGGCATAAAACAAAGTGCACAACATAGGATAAACCGGTTCATCAATTTGCCAGAATTTTAGCCAACCACGTTAATCAAATTTCTCAGTAAATTCGGACAGTTAAAACTCAGGGAATTTGACTACCATAACTCTATTCCAGTTTCTTACCAAGAGTTTTTCATTGAAGAGAAGAGATGCCTCATCTATTTTGAACAAAATGGCTTGATTAATTGTTTAAATAGAGAGCTCAGAAGTATCCTTGTCAATCTCATTTTGAGCTTGTTTCCTATTATCCTCAATTGATGACCACCATGGTAAGGTAGTTTGTGCAGAGGATGAGCAGGAATCTTTGAGCTTATTTTCCATTTTGAGTTTGAGAATTTTCTTCACTCTAGGAAATGAATTAGCTGAAAACATTGGTGAAGATAAATGAGATGAATAAGTCTTCCTTTTTGAAAAGGAGATCCGGATGTGAACAATGAAATAAATTGCAAAAAAACCAATGCATCAAAAAGAATTATGACTTTGCACATGTGAGAGGTTTGGTATGTGCCAAATAAGCTTTATCACTCTTAATCAGATAGGAAAGTGGGAGTCAATGTTTGTGAAATATGAGTCAACAATTCAGTTTAACAAATATTTTTCAAAGAAAGTTGACTTGAATTGATTCCTATCTTGGTACCACCTTGGTTCCGAAGTGCATGCAGAGGTGTAGAACAGAGATCTATTCTTTGAACAAGACTGATGCTTTTAAACAATAAATTTTCAGATGCTGATAAGAGTTCACATTTTCATGATTAAGATGGGATAAAAGATTGATGCAGGAACAAATATATTTTAGGAAAATCATAAAGCACAAACAACTGCATGCTTGGATGTTCAATAATCAACAATGTATGAATACCCTTTTCTTGGGTACTTTGAATAAATCACTTTCAAGTCAATCTTAATGATACAAGTGTTTCATGATGTATATCAGGGGAAAGATTTGAGGTGACAGGAATTTTTGCATTTAGAAACTCATGAAAATTCATTCATGTTGTTAGATGGATACAACAAATGATCATGAATTGGACTAATGCAGCACAAAAAACACCACATCAAATTAGAGAGATTTAAACGTTTCATGATTTTTGTATCAAAACACAATTTTTTTCAAGTGAGGTTAAATGTAGTCCCATGGGCAGAACAATCAAAATGGATTTGTAAAAGAAGGGACACCAATTAAGCATTTGTAAGACCCACTCACTCAAGAGATTGAAAATCATTTAATCAGTTTGGGATACCAGCCTGGAGACTAAGTTAAAAGACATGAATATCATTCATATGTAGATTTATTGTTTTAACCCTTTGCTCAGATGAAGTTATAATTTTCATTTTTGCACATCCTACTTTGAGATGCCAAATATGAGCTTAAACACACAGATAGGATACTATCAGAAATGATCCATTTGACTTACAAGATTGATTTAACACAAGAGGTGTGGAACAATCAGTACCACCCCGTATCAGAAGTGATACTATTTAATTGAATTTCAACAAATCACTCAAGTTGAAGGAAAGACTTTCACAACACCAATTTTGATTCAAAAAAAGAACATGAAAGATGTGTCATGAATTGTTTAAGTGAAAAAAAAAATTCATTGGAAGATGTATGCCAAGAAAAACAGTTTTATCAAATAATCAATTTGATCTTTTCATGAAGACAGTCACGTTTGACAGATAACATATAATTATGAAGAGAATTATTTGTCATCAAACTCAGACCATCAAAGTTTTAAAATTCAGAAAAAAACAAGGAAACAATTTTGAAAAATGATACCACACCATATCCACTGATAATCTTACCTTATTACTAGTGGTACACCAGTTACCTGTTTCAAGGTTTTGAAGAAATTGGAACCCATTTAGTCTTTCTTGGATAGTTTAGGTTCCGTTCTTTGTAACCTGCAAAATGTGAAACAACTTTTGGTACCCTTTGTGTTCTGGGTCCTTCTTTATTAATGTTTGAGGATTAACCTTTTTGAGTCCAAGTCCTCCTTGTCTTGAGTTTTCCAGAATGGGAGCAGGTGTCGGCAAAGTGCCCAAATAAATTGCAATTGTAACAATGTTTTCTTGACTGTTGAACTCTAAAGGATCTGAAGTGATGTTCATTGAAATTGGAGCTCAAATAGGAATTCTCTTGCGAAAGTTTTTCAATCTCCATTTTTAAAACATTTTTCTCAAACCTCAAATTATCAGAAATTTGATCAAAGCGTTGTTGGAGATCATACATCTGTTTGAGGAGACAAGATTTTGCATTCAAGAATCTTGTTTCTAGCAGTTAATCGTTCAATGTTTTTGCTATATTGAGATTCAACATCAATAAAATTGACTTCATTTTCAGAGTTTAAGGAATCAGATGTGGAAGAGTTTGTACCTGACTATACTAGACTGTCTACCATAAGTCCGAGACAATCATCTTCATTCTCAATGGCTTCAGAGTATGAATTACTCCATGTAACTTTGAATGAGGTGTGCTTCTTGTCTTTCCTCACATTTTCCTTCAGCTTGGGACAATCTAGCCGAATGTGTCCAGGTTCACAGCAGTTGTGGCAGATAAGCTAATTATTGTTGGAAGAACTGGTACCGGACTTCTTACCGAAGTCGTTCCTCCGAAATTTGTTCCTGGCATGAACCAACTGCTTCAGCCTCCTCGTGACGAGAGTGATTTCTTCATCAAGCTTGCCTTCAATTTCTTCTTCGTCTTCACTATCAGCATCCAAGTTTGCATTGAAGGCAATGTTCTTCTTCATTTCAGAGCTTTCATCTTTTGGAATTAAAGCAAGCTCATGAGATGTTACAGACCCAATGAGGTGAGCTATTGACATCGTTGTAAGATCTTTGGCCTCATGAATTGTTGTGACTTTGGGAGTCCATTCTTTGGGAAGAGATCTGAGGATTTTGTGAACTTGATCTTCTTCTGAGACGGCTTTTCCAAGGACAAACATCTTGTTGACAATCTCCATGAAGTTTATGTACATTTCACTGATTGTCTCTCCATCCTTCATCTGGAACATTTTGTACTGATGGTTCAGCAGGGTCGATCTTTCTTGACGGACTTGGGATGATCCTTCATGGGTACCCTGCAACATTTCCCACATATCTTTGGTCGTATCACAGATATTAACATAGTTATATTCACTTTTGCAAGGTGAGCAAGACAAAATATTTTCGCTTTTGCATTAATTGAAATCAACTTTTTGTCTTCAGCTGTAAACTTGTGTCTTTCTTTGGAAACATTTGTACCACCTTTATTTTTCGTGGGAATTTTCGCTCCCTCAGTAACAATCTCACATAGATCATCATCGATGGAGATAAAGTACTCCTCAATGTAGTTTTTCCAAGTGGCATAGTTTGAGCCATCAAGCAGCAGTGGTCGAGTGTGTGACACCACCTCAACATATATCTCATTTAGAGACATTTTTTACCCTCAAACTATTGGTTGTTAAACTAAACAGGATCTTAAGTACCAAGCTCTGGTACCACTTGTTAGAAATCAAGAGGGGGATGGTTGATTTAGATGAAATTTTCGCGCAACACTTGTGAGATTTTTCAACACAATCAGTATGACCAATAGCTCATAGTTATGAACCAAAGTAATGCAACGTTTGTTCAGATCAATTTCTCATAGATAAGAGCAGATCAGCTCATGCAGCAGTAACAAACTGATAAAGCTGTCAAACCAGCCTTTTGCAGATTTAAGCTTTGAACCAATTAAGTCAAATCTTCTCACTTTATAAGCACAAGTCTATTAATACCAGTGGTCCAACTTTCGTATCAATTAGTGGATTCTTTCAGATAATCACAACTTTAACACTTGGTGATTGAATGTTTGTTCAATGCAACACAATCCTTTAACCAAGATTTTATTCACACAAAGATCATAACATCCAATAGATCAACAAGAGCTAATTCAATAGACCAGATAGTGCACGGTTATGATCAGATCAAAAAGCGCAAATTCTTCAGCAAAGTAAGTCTCAAACAATATAAGAAAAATAAGAACAAGAGACTCAAGATTTATAGAGGTTTGACCCCAACGGTTGTGAAAACACGAACATTTGAGATTAATCCTCTACCTAAGTTGTTTAGACTTGGGATTTTTTTGAAAGGGTCACTGATATATATAAGGAGAAATGAAGATACAAAGATGAAGCAGTCATCGGAACAAAACAAACGACGAAATAGTTCGCTAGACAAACTTCAGGACTCCAACCTCGTTGCAAAATAACCCACCAATAGAGCCAACTCTAGTGTTAACAGAAGAAAGAAGTAGCAAACAAAATAATGGAAAGTCAGTTATTTGTGTCGATCTTGAACTCCTTTTATGAACTCCAAAATGTGACCGTTGTGGCTTTGAATTTTGAATTGTATCTCCCAAGATATGTAACAACTTTTTCTCTAACTGCTCTTTTCTTCAGCAATGTCACATGTGAGAGAGAGAGATGGAGAGAGAAATTTAGGCTTGATCAAAGTTGTGTTTAAGAAGCTTTACTTGTCCACTAACGGCTCTTTATGTTGACCACCAAAAATGCAAGTGTAAGGTGACATCATGCTTTGTCACTTTGAATGCTGGAATGATTTGTTCAAGTTGATGTTCCATAAATGTAGAGATCATGTAACACTTTTTGTTGATCAGATAAAACTCCTCGGATGTTCAACAATAATAATCTTATTAGAGACATTACATAAGTTGATCGGCCTAAAATCACTCCAAAAAGCAAGGTTTTCCTTTTTTGGAATGAAGGATATTATTGTGGCTGTGTAAGCTTTGGGCAACTACGAGCCACTGAAAAAAAATCAAGCACTGCTCCAATAGCATCATCCTGTACAATGTCCCAAAAGCTTTGATAAAATAAGGTATTGAAGCCATCAAGGCTAGCCTCCCCATGTGGAGATATGGAGAACACAGTTTTGCGGACTTCTTCTTCCTCGGGTCCACGCATAGCTGCTCACTGTCCACTTAACTGATTACCGAAGGAATTATGTCATGTTCAATTGTATCAAATACTCTCCCTGGTTATGTGGATAGCATAGGCTCAAAGTAATTTCTCGTTGACGTTGACATTTGGTTATTATTAGTGATCTCATCCCCGCCCTCCAGGATAGATCGAATTGATGATCGAAATCTTCTCTTCTTCACCAGCGAATGGAAATACTTTGTTTTGCATTCTCCCTCAACCAATTATGTATTCCATAGTTATTGACATAAATAAAATGATATTAGTTAACTCTTTCAAAATTTATGAGATTAACGTCTTAATTAGTGAGATTATTTGTTATTTGCTAAATAATAATATCTTATTTATGCAAATGATTACATGATTTCCACAGATTTATGTATTTCATATTTCTATACTTGAGATATAAAAAATGAAATTAGTTGACTTTTCTAAACTTATGATATTAATGTCTTAATTAGTGGAATTTACTAAATAATTTAAATAGTAAATAGTTTGAAAAATTATTTGACCAATGAAATAATTTTTAAAGAATGAAAATATTAAAGAAATCACAAAATTAAACATAAAAAGTATATTATGAATTTTGTCGAAAATAATTATTTTTCTTATTTATTATTTATTTTTATAAATAAATAATATACAAACTAAGATAAGTCAATCACATTTTTTTCTATTTAATTGAAAATCTAAAAAAAATTCACAAAATATCATTCAATCAAACTTGCCAAAAATATTATTTTATCTAGTTATTACTTATTTTTATAATAAAATAATATATAAAATAAAAATTAGTCAATCAAAATTTTCTATTAATTAAAAATCTAAAAAATTCACATCATCAAAGTGCACAATAAAAAGTCAAATAGTCAAATGCTATTTTCAAATATATAAAAGTATAGACATAAACATAGATGAAAATTTATAAAGTATTAATTTTAAATTTAAAAAATTAATTAATTGGATGGAGTAATTTAAGCAACTAATTAATTGATTCGCTTTTAATAGATTAATTATATTGACACTCAATTAAAACTCTTAAATTTATTTTTTAATTGATGATTAGGATAAATAATAACTAATTGTATCTCATAAAAGAATTAAAATAAAATTATATCAAATAAGAAAATATTTATTTTGGAACAATCCATAATAATCTTTTTAAATATTAAAAATAATTTAAAATTTTAAGAATTACACATTAGAAATAAAAGTACACAGAAAAAAGTATATTATAAATTTTGTTAAAGATAATAATTTTTCTTAATTACTATTTATTTTCATAATAAAATAATATACAAAATAAAAATAAACTAATTATTTTTTGTCTCTATTTATTGAAAATCTAAAAAAAATACAAACTATTAATTAGTCAAATTTTGTGACGCCTCGGATTTTCGTCAACCTGATATGAACACCACGCGTGAGAGTTTTCAAGAGTTAGGAATTATTTAATTCTTTTAATTACCTTTTGTATGAAATTGGTAAAATTAAATATGGAATAATTCAAATGGACTTACTTGGCTTAATCAAGAACCAATGTGGCTTAAGTGCATTCTTCATACATTTATAGACTCAATTGCATTAATTGGTAACTAAGAAGACTTAATTGCAATTTCAACATAATTCACCCAACTTATATCATAACATATACATACATTTCATACACCTTGCATTTCATGTCATCCTCTCCATTTCTCTCTACACTCACACACACTTTCAAGAGGAGAAGAGAAGGGTTTGATCATCTCACCACCATCTAGAGCAGCCACGATCATCGAAGTTGCACCGGAACACCATCATCACATTTCGTTCATCTCTTCTTCTTCTTCATTTCTTCATTTGAGGTGTGTTTTGCAACTTTGTGCATTATGTGGGTTTTGTGGAATGTGTGGGTTTGAGTGGGATTCGAATATTGATGGTTTAATGATGATTTATATGAGTGGCTAAGCATGTTGGAGTGAATATATGATCATTTATGCTATAGAAATGTTGATTGTTGGATATTTATTGTATTTGAAATAAATGAGGGTTTGGATGATTGATTTTGATTGGAATTGAATGCATATGGGTTCTTGATGTTGTATTATTATTGTTTGAAGTGTATATGTTGTTATTATGCTTAGTTTGATCATACATTTGCTGCGTTGGTTGAATTCTTATCTGGTTTTATGGTGTTGAGCTGCTGCTGTCGAGGACCCGTGTTTTCGAACAGGAGGTCCCGGTCGGGCCACAAATTATACTAAAAACAGTCCTGGCCGGGACACCTCGTTACAAAAGCAGAGGATTGAGGCAGTAGCATCGTCCCAGCCTTGGAAAGTTTTTGTCCCGACCGGGATGATGTTTCAGTAGGGTTTCTAGAGTGCCGTCCCATTCGGGATGCTTTTACACTGAAATTCCATCCCAGCCTGGATACCCTTGTACAGAAGGTGGCTGGACACGAGTCCCGGTCGTGGCATTTTTTGTCCCGGTCGGGATCCCTATAACATCCCGCTCGTCCGACCGTACAGGTATGCTTTAACGAGAGTGCTAATTGTGCATTTAAATTATTTAATAATGTAAGTATGTGCTTATTATAAGATTTAATTTGATTACTTGACTTTAACTTCTATGCTTTCGTACGTGACCTTTACGTGCTCGTTTTAATTCCAACTTTTGTGATAATTTGCTATGCATGAGCTTTACGTGTTATGAACATGATTATGTGCTCGTTGTATATTTTGGGGCTCGTCGGTTGTATTTTATGACCGTCCGAAGTTGACGGGGCATTTAAGGGACCTAAAGGAGCTAACTCATTTTAGCGCACCTCGGGGTTTCGAAATCCGTTTCTTGAGATCGGGAACTCGGATTCAAGTTCTGACACCTTTGTTGGACTTGAATCGATGATTTGTATCCAATGAGCCTAACCCCATAACTTTTCGACTTCGTTTCGATTCTCAACTACCCGAATTTTACCGAACGCGCCTACTACGTACCTAAAACCCACCTAAACCTAGTGGGACCCAAACCTATGATTTTGTTGATTTTTCCCTTCCCTTTTATCACCCAAAATCAGCCTCCCCCTTCATTATTTCCCCTCCAAAATGCAGCAAAAAGCAAGAAAAGGAGAAGAAGGCCCCCAAGCTCAAAACCTTCATTTTTGCTCCCACTCCAAGCTTAAAACCTCCATTTCTGCTCTCACCCCAAGCTCATTCCCTCTTCAAGGTAAGTTCATTTTTGGATTCCTCTTGTACTTGTGCTTCTATACATGTATATATTTCATGGATTAATTGTTGGGAAGTATATGATTTGATTTGAGCATAAATATTAAGGGTTTGGGGGATTTGATGACTAAATGTGAATTTATGAATTTTGATGGCTTTTGTTGCATTTGTGGAAGTCCTTGTTGCATATCTTGTAACATTTCGATTTTTCAGACGTCCGAGATTTTGCGAGGTGTCCTCTTTTTATGTGTTTAATTACGTGATTATGTGATTCTGTGTTTTGCGTGGCCCTATTTTGAACTCTTTAAGAGTTTAGAGGCTTATTTGCAATTTTCTCTTTCAGGAGTTTTTTCAGTCATTTCTCGCTCGGTCGAGATTTTGACTTCTTAGACCCCTCTAACGCGTTTGGGGCATCGAATCGAGTCCGTAGACTCTAAGTTTGCCCAATTCTGACGTCGTTTACCCCTTCTACCGACCGTTTCGCACAAGAGAATCGAGGATAAATATCCCAGATTCTCGTAATTCGTGCATAACTCCAATTTCAGCCTCTCTCTCCCTCCCGACGTGAAACATGCACCACACACACACACTCAATGTGTGAATTTCAATCTCGGCCAATACTCGATGGAATTCGACTACCCAATAGTGTTTCTCTAAGAGCTCGACAATGTGAACATAATGATGCAAGTTTCGTGGCCTGAAAATGATCAGCGGCGGTGCAGTGGCGGCGCGAAGGTGGCGGTTTGCCCCACCCTTCGCTGGCGACTTTCCGGCGACCCTCGCCGTCCAACGACCACCCACCCCACCGTATTTAGACCTCCTGAATCTATTTCTGGCATCTGTTTGGCTGGAAAACCACTACAGGTGGCGGTTTTAGCAGCAGCAGCAGGTTGCGAAAAAGGGACTCATGTTCGCCGGCGTTCCATGCCGTTGCCGGGCGCTGCTTTCCACATCGGCGGTGCGGCCATCGGGGCTGCGGTTGGGCTGCACGCGCTGCCTGAAGTTTCGCGACGGTGCTTGGTTACTGTAACGGCGCGATTCGCCGCCTTCCGGCGGCTTTCTCCAACCAAAGTTAGTGTTTTCCAGGGTTTTTCGACCGCCTGAGTCCGTTTCCGGCTTTGATGAGATTTTGGCCGTAGGTTGTGTTTCCGTTGAGTTGCAGCAGCGGTGGGACTTTGGCGGCTAATAAGGACACTTTCCCGAGATCTTTTGGCAATAGATTCTTCACGAAAGTTGTTCAGGACGACGAGATCTAGCTTTCCTCATTCACACGCCTTCAGATTCGCCCGTTTCGGCGGTGGCACGTGGCTGCACGTGCCGGTCAATGCTAGCCCTTTTTCGGGCATTTGAGATAGGGCTTTCGAAGATCTCGACGAGACCTTTCCAGAGGTATGCTCAGATTTTATTTTCATTGAACGGTTTAAGAGTAATTTCATTTCTTGGCTCTAGGGTTCCCGATTTAATTCGTATTGGTTTTTGCTTGAATTGTTGATCGTTATGTACTCCGATGTTTATGAAATCTTGTATTGAATGAATTTTGAAATGAATTGATGTCTCAATTTGCAATATGAATCCCAATATGTTGATTTGAGCTATTTGTTTAACTTTAAAGGGGGTGTTAGTGTAATTTTGGAATAATATTAAATTATATAACTTGAATTATATGAACCTTGCTATTTGATAAATGGTTCTACTAATCTTGACACGTAAAATGAGTGAATATGTCGTGGATGTTTGAACTTGAAACTTTTGCAATTTAAAGTTTAGTTGTTTTGTTGAATATGAGTTTTATGCAATAAATGAAGTAGTTGAAGCCTTACATGATTAATGAACAACTCTTGTAAATAGGAAATGAATTATTCATATAAATGAGAATTGATTATGCATTTTATGGGTTATATGAGGTTTGGTATGGTTGAATGGTTTGGCTATCCTTCGTTTATGAATTCCATGACTTGAATGAGATTCTTTATATGTTTCTTTGACTAATTGCATCTCTTGGGAATTGATATAATTTGTGATTTGGTCTCTTGAGATAAATGACTATGATAATTGTAATTATGTAAAAATGAATTGTTATGCCTTGAATAATTAAACTTGAAACTTTCGCTATTAAAGTTTAATCACCTAAGTCGAATTTGAATATGTTATGTGAAATATGAATTTTATGGAACTCGAAGGGGTTTATTAGGAACTTTTGCATGTAAGGATAGTTCAATTGTGTATATATGAATTTGTTATGCAATGTATGAATTAATATGAATTGGTTATGTACTACGTGAGCTAATATGAAATTATTTGAATTATTATATCTTTCGATTTATATCATTTGCATTTGTTGTACACATGAAAGTGTCCTAATATGTTATATGATTTTATTAAATTATATTAAGTTCTGAATTTGCATATAATTGATTTGAATCTGAATCATATGTATATGAATACATCTTTTAAGTGCTTTTACATTAATATGTCTAATTTGACCACAACACAACCTTTGAAGCACAACGTGGACACCTATGCAAATTGAGCATTGCCGTGCGTCTATATGGTTCATTCTTGAGTCTGAGTCCTTTGTTTGTATTTAGTTTGGTTCAGGTTGTACCCGGGGTGGTGACAAGTGGGTCGTGCAGGTTCCGGGGTGGACCGTTGGCTTTGTCTTCAACTTTATTTGGTTCCAGGTGAGGTTTAGGTTTTTATAGTGCGACCTATAGCCTTATGTGACGTTTTCTTACGCCGCATGTGCCTCTATTTTGAATATATATAT
>JBBMKE010396345.1:0-12774 GCA_037834125.1 Lippia alba | reverse complement strand
CAAACTAATAATAATGCAAATGTATCACAATTGCTATTAGATTTTGTTACTTTTCTTAAAATTTATGTTAATTATAAAGTATAATATATAATATAAATCATTAAAATATGTCATATTAGTTTTGGTAGTATGATGTATTATAATATACTTAAAGTACATACAATTATAATTAAAACACAGAAGTGTATATTTTTTTAACAATTCTTTATACAATTATTTATTTCAATATAAAATTATATTTGAAAAATAATTATATTTAAATTTAATATAATAAGTACTTAACAAAATTAAGGTATGAATATCATATTGTTGTTATATATAAAAAAAAGACATACTTGTAGCAACAATGAAGCTAGCCAAGTTGGTTGGGAGTCCAACCTTGTATCCCTGGGGACCCAGGTTCGAACCCTGAGTTGCGCAAATTTTCCAGAATATTTAATGAGCCAACTTGGCTAGCTCGGTTGGGTTGGGGTGGTGCGGCGGTGGTGGGCGATCGAACCGGGAGTGGCTAGGGGGCTCGGAGCCCCACAAATTAATTTTTAATTTATTAATTTGAACTTTTACTTTTTGCAACGAATTTTGCAACGAAAATTCTGTTGCAAAAAAATAAAAAATTAATTAATTATCAGTTAATTTGCAACGAAAAATTCGTTGCTAAATCTGTTACTAAAAAATTCGTTGCTAAATCCGTTGCTAATTTCTGTGGGTAGTAATTCGTTGTTAAATCCGTTGCTATAAATCTGTTGCTATTTTCGTTGCTAATATCCGTTGCTAATAATTCGTTGCTAAATCTGTTGGTATAGATTAGCCACGAGGGTTATAGCAACGGAAAATTTTCGTTGCTAAATCCATTGCTAAAGCCTAATCCGTTGCTAATTAGGCCAAAATCCGTTGCTATAGAGCATTTTTCTAGTAGTGGCAAAGACTTGCCAAAAAGTTGAGAACAGAGGTTAATGAGGGAGAGGCTATCCATAAGAGAAATGAAGGTGCTAACTGGTATACTGATGCTGAAGATGATCACAATTTTGACCAACCTCCACTCTCAGATACTGAAGCAAGAAGAGTGGCCATGTTCAGAGATGGTGATAACATTGAAGACTTGAGATTTCATGTTGGGCTATGCTTTTCAGGCTTTGAGATATACAAAGAGGTATTAGCAGACTGGAGTATTCGCAAGGGGTATGTTTTGGACTATATTAAGTGTGAAAGAAGCAGAGTGACAGCCAAGTGTAGTGGCCATGGCTGCCAATGGAGGAATTATGCTTCTTTGAAGCAGAATTCTCCACTTTTTGAAGTAAAAACATTGAGGGGACAACATACATGTGCAAGAGGGTTGAAAAATTTTAGAGCAGGGGAGGCTTACATTGCAGGCAGGATGCTACAAACCATCAAGGAGCATCCAGATGTCAGAATAAGTAGCTTGCAGAGAATTGTACAGAGAATGGTAGGAGTTGAAATAACTCCTTCAGTTGCACAGAGAGCCAAGAAAATTGGTATGGATAAACTAAGAGGTGAAAATGAGGCAGAATTTGGACTTCTATGGGATTACTATGAGACTGTAAGGACTAGGAATCCTGGAAGCACAATTTTTGTGAAAACAGTAGAAGATTCAAGCCCACCCAGATTTGACAGAATGTATTTCAGTTTGACAACAATGAAACAAGGTTTTTCAGGTGGCTGTAGGCCATTAATTGATCTTGATGGTTGCTTCATCAAAACTGTCCATGGAGGACAGTTATTGAGTGCAGTAGGAAAAAAATGGGAATGATAATTTATTTCCAATTGCATTGGCTTATGTAAGATCTGAAAACAGTAACACTTGGAAATGGTTTATTGAGATCTTATTGGCAGATTTAGGTGGGCAAGATGGTGGGAAATGGACTTTTATAAGTGACAGACAAAAGGGTCTACTGGATGCCTTGGAGGAGCTTGCACCAGAATGTTAACACAGGTACTTCAATTTGGTTTTAATTAAGCCCTTCACATTAATTAATTCAGTTTAAGAATCTGAACTATAATTGTTTAAATTTGCAGATATTGTTCGAGACATTTGTATCAAAATTCAGTGTTCGTTGGAAAAGTCAGAATCTGAAAAGCTTATTCTGGAAAGCTGCTTCTGCATCTAATAGGGAGGAATAGAGAGATATAATGCAGGATATCAAAACATTGGAATCAAATCAAGAAGGAGTGGGACTTACTGCTTATGATTGGCTGATGGACCTTCATCCTTCTTGCTGGAGCAGAGCATTTTTCAGAAGTACATGTAAGTCTGATGTTCTTGTGAACAATATTTGTGAGTCCTAGAATAATCTAATTCTTCCTGCAAGAGATATGGCTGTAGTGGGTATGTTTGAGTGGATAAAAATTAGGATTAAGAACAGATTTGGAGTGAAAAGGTTAGGTATGGGGGCATATGAAGGAATTATATGTCCAAACATGAGGAAAAAATTGAACGGAACTTGTAATTCTGCTAATAATTGCATTCCTCAATGGGCTGGTGGGAGTGAGTTTGAAGTGATGATGAATGAGGATCAATATATTGTGAAATTGGACGAACGTACATGCACTTGTGGTTCTTTCCAACTGAATGGCTATCCGTGTTGTCATGCTTATCCCTGCATAATATACAGAAGAGAGGACATTGATGATTATGTGGATAACTGTTATAAGAAGCCTGCATATCAAGAGGCTTACAAGCATACTGGCCATGGTGTTAGAGGGAGGAAGCATTTCATTAAAACTGCTCAAGAGCCACTTAAAGGTCCGGAGTACAAACCAAAAATGGAGAGGCCTAAAAAGGCAAGAAAAAAGAGTGTAAATGAGCCTGTTAGTAGCAGTAGGGTTGGTCTTACACACACATGCAGTAGATGTTTTGGATTAGGGCATAATGTGAAGACCTGCACCAACAATCCTCACTCAAATTCAGGATTCTATACGGTACACACTCATATGTTCATTAAATTAGTAAGGTTGCAAATGTATTCATGGATTTAATGTTGTATGCTTATTTCACAGATTGGTCTTACAAGTTTGGACACTGCCAGTAGAAGGCCTACTGTAATTTTCCCTACTTTAAAAACTTTTTCAATATAACAATTGACTACTACATGCCTAAATGGATTCATATTTCTAATTTGGTAGGTTCGAAGTCAAAGAGGGAGGAAAAGATCTGCTTCTGGGGCACAAAATCAAGCTGGACCTTCAACTACAACTACAAGTGTAGGAAGAAATGTATTCAGATGATTATGCACTGGTTTGTTTCTTGTTTTTGAATAATACATGATCATATGTCAACTATTACCTATATTTATGTAGGTTCAAAGCAGTAGAAGGAGGAGAAGAATGTTTAACGCTCGACAACGGATGGACCAAGCAATCAGAGCTAGAGCAGAGGCAAGGGCAAGGATTGCTGCTGCAAATTTCAGCATATCAGCATCCCAAACTCCTCCAGTGGCTACACAGACACAGTTCCAGCCCGCATCACAGCTCCCTCAAGATCCAATTTCTGTTTCACAGGTCCCAAGTTCTAGATTGCCAATGCGACCACCAACCCATGTTTTCCAAACTACACTAGCAGCTGGATTTGCAGCTCCAATGAATCAAAATGCACAAAATCCTCAAACTGCTGCAAATTCAACTCCAACTCCTGGAAATTCAACTCCAACTCCAACGACTGCAACTTCAACTGGAACTGCTGGAAATGCTGGAACTGCTACAACTTCAACACCAAATACTGGATCTTCCCAACAACCTCGCAGAGTCCGCAACAAGAGGACAACTGAAGAAAAGGCCCTCCGTAATGTATGAGGGAGAGCATAAGCAAGAAGACATCAGCCACCATGGAGGCCATGAATGAGCACTTCACAATTTGCTCATCTTTAGATCTGGATCTAAATGCAGAATGGAATCACTTTTTGTTGCATAGACAATGTTGTTGCAGAATGAGCACTTCACTTTTGTTATCTTTTGTGATGGTGGGTGTGTGTATCCCCACTGTCAGTAGGCCATAGTCAATAGGCAAATGGCTTTGTGTAGTTGAATACAGACATGATTGCACCTCCTTTTGATAATGCCATTGCTGTGAATTTAATATGTATTTGACTACTATCTCAGATTCCATTTGAAATAGATACATAATTCAATGAGCTTTACAGTAAACTAGGAATATTGTCTGACAGTGTTTCTCTTGCATGATTTCACTAACACAGGGTTTTTCATGTATAATAAAAATAACACAGGGTCCAACAAAAGAAGTTAAAATAAACTTCATTGGACTTGGAAAATCTCTTCAATTCATACGAAACATTGAAGTATACACTAGATTTAAACCCAGAAATGAGGAGGAGCATGAACACAACAGACTAATATACATACTACAACATTATTTCATTAGAACAATCACCAATAACATCATGAAAACAATACACATAACTAGGAGATTCACATTTTGCCTTCTTCTTTCCTATTTGAAGAAATCCCAATTTCAGAAACCCTAGAAGCATTTGGTCCTTCACATTCATCCTCAAAATCTTCAAATCCTTTCATATTGCTTCCTTCTTCAGCAATGCACTCCCATCGAGCTTGAATAGGACATACCCACCGGAAAAAACCACATTTTGATGAGCTACAGGTGTAATACAGCAGTCCCTTGGAAGGTTTGTTCCACCCTTCAACCACCTTCATAATGGCCCTCAAACCGCAATTACAGTTAGGAATCGGAGAGTATCGGACCTCAAGTTCTAATTTCATTTTCTTCTCTCTCTTCTCCACGAAACCCTTCGAAGACACCATTGAAGTCAGTTGCGGAGCTTGAAGACGGGGGAAATTGCAGTTGCTGAGCTTGAAGACAGGGAAAATTGCACCAACAATTCAAACTCACACCTCAATTTCAAAGGAACAGAGTTAAGGGCAAAAAAGATATTTCACAATCAAAACATAGGGTTTTTCATGAAATTCGAGTACCAGGGTTTTTCATGAAAAGAATTAAAAACATAGGGTTTTATAAGGTAGTGTTTTTTTGACATAGTTTTTAAAGATAGTTTCGAATTACACGGGGGAGTTGGGCAACATTTACTCTTTAGGAAACTACCAGTTGGTTTGCTTGGTTTCTTAACCAAGCAGGAAAAAAATTAGATGGATTTGCCACGTCATACGTATATCTGTACGGAGTCCTTGTCATCCTTTTCTGCCTAAAAATTTCACACATTTTAAACCTATTTTATAGGTGTCATAACCTAGGCGTAATTAATTAATAAAAATGTCTCCTATAAATAGAGACCCATCCCACTATTTTCACTAAAAAAAAAGGATAATTTTTTAAAAATACCAAATTTCCCCTCAACTTTTTCAAAACCCTCCATTTCATTTTTTATACATTTTTAATCCCCAATACACAAATCATTCTTCCTAAATCGCATAATCATCTAAAAAGTCAATTTTATCCCTATCTTTTTACTTTTTTCACACCCCACCATCTTCATCATCTTCAACCTCCATTCAACTCGCCGGAGCTCTGCGCAGCGCCACCTCCGACCGCCGCCGGAGGTGGTCCAAAAAATCCCAAAAAATTCACCGGGAATCTTCTCCTTGTCCTCTTTTCGTATCTTTGGTTAGTTTTTCAAAATTCATAGTCATTTGTTCTTAAAATCAAATCAAAATTTTTAGATCTAAAAAATTTCAAAAAAAAAAAAGACCATAACTCCCAAACCGATTAACGAAAATCGATTCCGTGTCAAAATCTTGTAAATACATACAAAAATCGTCACTAGAAGTCACCGTAATGACGTCGACGAAAAACCCGATTTGTATTAAAAATTCAAAATTTTGGGGGAGCTCCGGCGCCTTCTCCGGCCACTTTCCGGAGACGGGATTGTCACGAATGAAGTCGCGAGGTCGAGTAGAGTTGAAACACATATGCGCCGTCTCCGAAAAGTGGTCGGAGACGGCGCCGGAAAATCGGCCGGAAACCTCAAGTTTTCCTATGTAAAACGCAGGAAGAGAAAGGAAAAAAGAAAAAAGAAAAAGAAAAAAGAAAAAGAAAATTGGGAAAGAAAAAAATAAGGGTGGGGTAATTTTACATATTTTATTAAGGGCATTTTAGTCTTTTTATACGAAATAGGGGGTTTAGGAAAAATATTTTGTGAAATGGGGATTGTAAATGTATAAAAAATGAATTTGAGGATTTAGAAAAAGTATTGATGTATGGTGGAGATTGATAATTAATTATCCGAAAAAAGAAAAAAAAGGTATGTTCCATTCTCAGTTTCTCTTTATAATAATTTTTAAATAAAATTTAAGTGAAATCATGCATCATATTCCATTTTCCCATCATCATTCCCACGCCACGCGCACGCACGGAATATATAGAAATAAAATTTAGTTGCTTGATACAGGTTGCATCTAAGTGCCCCCTGTATAATACTCTCTCTCTCTCTCTCTATATATATGGCAATTATTACTACGTTTATCCATATCTAATTTTAATTTGAAAGTTTTATTATCTAGCACCCATGTGTTTAATTGACGTAACTAAGTATATTAATCATGAAATAATATTATTAATTTTACTTTACGGTTAAAGATTTAATGGCAAATTGAATTTAGGATTTAGAAAGAAATTAGGACTTGCATAAAGTCTATTTTAGTACTAATGCGTATTCTGACCTAATTCTTATTATCGGCTTTAGGCAATATGGTACCCCAACTTTACGGATCTCCTTATTAAGGGTTAGCCGTATACCAAGTGAGTGCCTTTAACTTTTCTTGCTGGTGCGTTGAACTGTTATCTATACTATATATTAAACGAGCGACTCATTTGGCGTCTCATTTTTATTTTTATTTTTTTATACAAGTCCGTACTTTGATGTTGCGGACAGTTTTCTGCTTAAACTTTACTTAATTCTCAAATTCTTTTCTTCTTTATTTATATATATCCTTTATTTATCTTTATTTTTTTTCTCAATTTGATATTATTAAATTTATTGATTAGAAAAATATAATTATATTAAAAATGATTATAAATTAAATAATAATATAAAATTTTTAATTTAATAATTTTTTTGTGCACACATTGTATGTGCAGAGTTACTAGTACTATATTATTAAGCGAGTCCATTGTGGTTTCATGGTCTTTATTTTTTTCCTTTTTTTTATGATTTATTTATTTTATTCCACGTTTTCCTAACTTCTTTTTCTCTCTATCATCACTTCAATTCTTTTCTTTTCTTTTTTATACAATGTTTATCTCTTTGTGCTTATATTTTTTATTTTTTAATTTTAGTTATTAATATGACACTATCTTATATTGTTTATTTATCGTAATTTGGTTATTAGTAAAAATAATTATAGAATTTATATTAATCAAAAAATTATTTTAATATATTTAAATGCTAATATTTTTTTACTTCCACACACACCGAATGTGCAGAATTACTAGTGTATATTAAATAATGGCATATGACCAACCCGATTTTATTGTTTTATAATATATATCTGCATTCTAGGATATATATATCCCGATTTTGTCGAGATTTGGTTTTGATTATATATATATTACTCCTTATTTTCATTTTTTCGACATATTGTATTATCGAATTCGGTCAGCTACAACACCAGTAGGAAAATCCGTCAGTAGAAGGCGGCACCTTTCCGTCAGTAGAAGGCGGCACCTTTTAAAAGTAGGTTTGTGTAATATAAACCTGGTTGTAAAAATAGGGTTTTAAGACATACTTTCCTTTTTATTCAGTTGTCCCTTTTGGGGGCTAGATACCATTTAATTGTAATATTAAGTTGATCGAATATACGGCCCCGCTTACTCTTTTAGTTTGATATTACTGTTTCGCGGTGAACGTATTATATATTGAGAAATGAAAAGTTTTCAATATGCAATACGGTCATCAGTGGGTCCCTATCATTATCTGAGAGGGGTCCCACACTCACAAATGCGAGTGTTTGGGTGCCTTTGCTACCTTATGCAAAGAACAAACCGACACCAAAAGTCGACCATGTGTTTTCATGGGGTACTTATCCTCTACAAATAGCTATGCTTGATTAGATTACTTAACCAACAAAATATTTTTATCTCGTCACATAATTTTCGTTGAACATGTATTTCTTTTCTCCATGGCTCAATCCAATATGTCTCGTGTGTCCCCCTCCCTTGTAATAATATGGATAAATCCCTTACCTAGTTGTCTGTCACTTACTACGAGTACATCTTTTAACTTTTCGATACATTCTGATATCCCAATACCCCTTATCCACCAACTACCCATACAGTCCATCTTACAGTATCTTCAGAGTCGGCTACACCTGAAACTTCAACAAGCACGGTAAGCACCTCTGCATCATTACAGCCTACACACTCCCCTACCCCCCATTTCTTAGCAAATAATAGTCCAGCAGACCCACCACCAATTCCTGCTAGGCATACAGTAACTCGATCTCAAAATCAAATCTTTAAATCAAAAAAAAATATTTGATTATCTTGCCACTTCATCCCGCACCCCACCTAATTTAGCATCCAACAGAGTTAGACAAGCTAAGAAATATCCTGAATGGTGTGAAGCTATAAAACAAGAGTATGATGCACTTATGAAAAATAACATTTGGTCTCTTGTGCCTTCTAATACTGCTCAAAATGTTATAGGTTGCAAATAAAGCATGAACCTGATGGAACTATTGAACATTACAAGGCCCGCCTTGTAACCAAAGGATTCCATCAGAGATCGGGGCTTGATCTTCATGTTATTTTCAGTCCGGTAATAAAACACACCACTATTCGTCTAATCCTTTCTCTAGCTAGGACTCACGTGGCCTTTGCACCAACTTGACATCAATAATGCATTCCGACAAGGAAATTTGGAAGAAACAGTGTTTATACACCAACCCCAAGGGTTCATTGATCCAAGTCATCTGTCTCACGTTTGTCGTCTCCACAAACCAATCTATGGACTCTGTCAAGCACCGAGAGCATGGTATTATGCTCTAAAGACATTTCTTCTATCATGCGGATTAAAAAGTGCATACTCTGACACTTCATTATTTATCTACCACACCCCTAATATGTTGGTATTTACACTCATTTATGTCGATGATATTATAATTACTGGTCCTTTATCAAGTCATATCAGTTCAGTTATCAAGTTGCTTGGAGAATGCTTTTCTATTAAAGATCTTGGTCCGCTGCACTTCTTTTTGAACAAAGATCTTGGTCCGCTGCACTTCATTTTGAACATTGAAGTTATCCCGTTTCAGCAGGGTCTTCTCCTCACTCAAAGTAAATTCATTGCTGAGATATTGAAATGATTTAACATGCTTGATGCAAAGGGTCTCTTCACACTTATTTCCACATTTGAACCTCTTGTTCTTAATGATGGCTCTCCCCATACCAATGTAAAGGAATATCGCCAAGTTATACCCGTCTTGATATATAGCACCCCGCACGTGAGGCACCACATCCCATGTGCTAAGGCCCGACCAGAATAATGAAATAGAGAATCTGCATCCAGATCAAACTGAAGCAGTCATTGAATCTGGTGCTCAGCCTTCACCATTTGGCATACGAGACACTGCTTCATGAAATTAGTAATATCCCTTTTCATGTCGTTCCACCAATAATACTCTCTTAAGTCTTGGTACATCTTTGTACCACCGGGGTGAATGGAATATCCCGATCGGTGTGCTTCCTCAAGTACCAACCTCTTGAGCTCTTTTGGCACACAGACTCGAGTCTCGAATCTGAAAAACCCTGAATCATCAAATCCAAACTTGCTATTCGGATCAGTTCTTGATTTAGCCACTAATCTCTGAATTTTTGAATTCATGCCCTGAGCTTCTATTAACCTCTGCTTCAAATCTGGTTGAACCGAAATATTCGCCAATTGAGCCATTGAAGTGACGACCACTGAATCCTGTCCTGAAGACCCAACACTCAAACCCGAAACACTTGCTTTCCTACTCAACGTATCCGCTACTACATTAGCCTTGCCTGGATGGTACTGAATCGTGCAGTCATAATTTTCTAACTACTACATCAATCGTCTCTGTCGATTATTGAGATCCTTCTGAAAGAATAAGTACTTTAAGCTCTTGTGATCCGAAAAGATCTCAAAAGTTGCTCCATAAAGGTAGTGACGCCATTTAGACAAGGCAAAACAACTGTTGCAAGCTCAAGATCGTGAGTGGGGTGGTTCTTCTCGTGTTCCTTCAACTTTCTCGATGCATAGGCCGCTACTTTGCCATCTTGCATCAACACACATCGAGGCCTTCCTTAGAAGCGTCAGTGTAAACTGAGTAGCCTTCGGATTCTTCGGGCAAGGTAAGAACCGGTGCGGAAGTTAAACGTTCCTTCAGATCTTGGAAACTCTTCTCGCACTCGTCATCCCACTCATATTTAGCCTATTTCTTGGTTAATCTTGTCAACGGGCTTGCAATCTTGGAGAAATCCTTCACAAATCTCCTATAATAGCCCGCTAACCCAGGGAAACTTCTCACTTCAAAGGCATTCTTCGGTCTCTTCCACTGAGCCACGGCCTCAATCTTTGAGGGATCGACTTCAATTCCATTGCCTGAGATTATATGGCCTAGGAATGTGACTCTGTCGATATAGAACTCGCACTTACTGAATTTAGCATACAGCTTGTGCTCTCTTAGAGTCTCCAAAATTATTCTGAGGTGATGTGGGTGTTCTTCTTCGGACCTCGAATACACCAAGATGTCGACTATGAAGATCACCACAAATTTGTCAAGAAATTGCCTAAACACTCGGTGCATCATGTCCATAAACACGATCGGGGCATTAGTCAACCCGAAAGGCATCACCACAAACTAAAAATATCTATACCGGGTATTAAAAGATGTCTTCGGAATATTTTCTTCCCAGATACGGAGTTGGTAGTATCCTTGCCTTAAATCTAACTTGGAGTAGACTCGGGAACCTTGCAATTGATCGAATAACTCCTCAATGTGGGGCAAAGGATACTTGTTCTTCACTGTCATCCGGTTGAGCTCACGATAATCTATACACATCCATAAGGTCCCGTCCTTCTTCTTCACAAACAGGACCGGTGTCCCCACGGGGAGATGCTCAGATGAATATAACCACAAGCTAGCAACTCTTCTAGTTGCGTCTTCAACTCCTTTAGTTCTACAGGAGCCATCCGGTGGGGTGTCTTAGAGAAAGACTCTGATCCAGTAAGCAGTCCAATATATAAATGGTTTGAAATTGCACTATACAAATGGAATTAACGTCGCTTCGCCGTTACATTTGACGGCGAATATATGTATATATAAATTTAATGTTGTCATTTTGGATGGAAAAGAAAATCCATCAATTTCAAAGAAAAGAAAGGAGTGTACCCTAGACTCTCTGGGAAAACATCAGCAAAGTCTCACACGACCTCTGTCTCCTCAAGCTTGGCTTGATCCTTTGGTTTGTTCAGAAGGTAAGCCACGAAGCCTGTTGCACCGTCCCGGAGGAGCTTACTCGCTTCCATATAAGACACGAACGGGGTGGTCTTCACCCTCTCACCCGTAAACACCACTGAACCCAAAAACATCTTCTTCTCTCGATAATCCATAACTGCTCGGTGTGTGAAAAGCCAGTCCATGTCGAGGATTGCCCCATACTTCTTCATGGACATCTCTATCAAGTCGGCCGAAAAAACCCTCTCCTCAAAGCAAATCGGATAATTCTTGAACACCTTATCCGTCTCCAAACGACCTCCCAACGGCCAACTCACCACATACACATGCGCACATAAATCAGCATGCAAAGGTAAGGATGCAATAATATCCTGGACAATGAATGAATGCGTGGGCCCGGGATCAAATAATGCATACAATGAAATGCCATGTGTGGTGATCGAACCTTCCACCACGGCATTTTGGTCGATCTCGGCGTTCTCCTCCTCGCCCTCAAGGGCATAAGCATGTGCTTGGATCGAGGGCCTCTTCTGCAGGCATGTATCGATCTTGTGCTTAGAAGACCGGCACATGTAATACTTGCCCTGAAGCTTCCAACAACGCTCCACCAGGTGATTTATCTGGAAATGCGTGTATCGAACCAGAGCCTGAGCTATTGGAGCTGGGGGAGCCGGTGCAGAAAGAGCTGGGACTGCCGCAGGGCCGGTAATACGGGGCTTTTTGTTCCCATAACCCTGGGGGCGCGAAACCGGTGAAATAGGTGGTCGAGCAGTGTAAGAAACGGGTCTCTTACCCGACCCAGACCCGGACCAAACTCTGTGAAGAAGTGGAGAAAGGTGGAGGCCTCAATCTCGCCTTTTGGGCCTCAACTTGGATGGCCCTCTTCATTACTTTCGCCCATGTACTCACGTTGGTGGCTTGGAGAGCCACTTGAATCTCATGTCTAAGCCCGTGAAGAAAGTACCGGGCTTTGTGAGTATCATTGTTCATGATATGTGTAGCATATGGGGAGAGTCTCTCAAACTCCAATAAGTACTCCTCCACCGTCCGGTTCCCTTGTTTTAAATCCATGAATTCTTGGAGGCGTCGTTCTTGGGCTCTTCGGGGTATGTATTTCTCTTGAAACTATTGCACGAATACTCCCAAGTGAATTTCGTGCCCGGCCGTTCAAGCTTGGATCGTATTCATTTCAACCAATTCGCCGCTTGTCCTTGAATAAAACGGCCCGTGCAAATCGCCTTTTCTTGGGAGTTTGCCGGACAAATCTCCCATATTTCTTTGATCTCCGTAAGCCATTTCTTGGCTTTAATATCATCACCGCCATACCACTTTGGCGGATTGTTACTCTGG
>JBBMKE010396236.1:0-12774 GCA_037834125.1 Lippia alba | reverse complement strand
AGACTGAAATTTTGTATTCAATCACTAAACAAAAATTTTTCTATTCCCACGAGAGTTTATTTTGACAACTTGTTCGTCTTCCATATGCCTTCCTCCATTCTAGAAATTGTACGAATTGTGATTTAAATTATATTATTGGACAGCATCAACAGTGCCAGGCCGAACAAATACATGAAGGCAAAGAATGAATGTGCCTTGAGTGGCCAAAACAATACTTCCCCTGATCAATCGAAAGATCTATCGTATCTTGGGTCTCACTTTCTTTCTGAGGGACTGGTCCAGAGACTCCTTTCCGAAATGCAGCATGAAGTCTTGAGAAGTAACCAGACGGCATTTTGCTTGTATGAATGAGACTATTGCCACAAGTGTTTCTTTAATTGTATCAATTGTCAGGTGGTTCTACACTTGAAATCCAAACATTTCACTTCAATCCATTCCTTCATATCGAAATCAGGTTTAAACACGTGAAAATTGACTGTTTTATACGGACATACAAGAGGCGCCGACGCATAATCCGTGAGAGTATCACTTTCATACACAACCTCTCCATCGTACCTCACAAATTCTCCAATATATCTCACGCCAACGTAGAGTTGTCCCATGTCCAAAACCAAGTACCAAAGTGAGCCGTAAAGATCGGTCGGATAGGTTTGATTGCACCGTGCCAATTTTTGTGGACAAAAATCTTGTATAATTATCTTCTTCGCCGGAACAATCTCTGTAAAGTCCCATGACTCAACTACAGGCCCGGGACCCAGAACATAATCGCAACAAACAACATCATAACAACTATCCCCCACAAAATCAAGATGACTCCACTTATTATCCCTATGCCTGCAAAAGGCAACCTTTGTTTGGAAAAGGACGTTGTACATTGCCACAACGACATAACTGATGTGATCATAACACGGACTGCCACAAAGAACAATTTTATCAATTTTGGAGAAGTATGTACCCGATAGCATACCTAAATCTTTTGGTGGAAGATGACGGGTGTACTGCGGAAGGGTCAATTTTTTACGCAGACAGACAACAGAATTTGAAAATGGATTAAACAGATAAGGGTCGAAGTACTCGTCCAAGAAACCTAACCACCCATGTGAAGAGCCAACAAACTAATGATTTTTTAGCCGATTTTTAAGGTTTTCGATGTGGTAAGTTTTCTTATGGACAAAGTTCAAAAGGCATAGACTATTTTTCTCAATATTTTCGGCATCAACAGGAAGAACAACTAATGGATATGTCCTCAAGATCTACAACCATTTGCTTGGATAATAATACATACATGTAAGGGTAGAAGTGAACTATACCCAATTCAAAGTCATGACTTATACAGAAAACAATCAGAAATTTGGAGTTAAGCCACGACCTTTAGGGAAATTAAATGTGACAAATGGGTAGTTCAGATCACGCTTTGATTGTAGTGGAGGGATTAATTTGGTGCAAATGTTATATTTAGTTTATGGTAACAAATATAGTCTTGCGATTTAAAAAGGTTTTTTCTTAAAATATTCGCTTGAAAGTTTGTTTTAGTTTCATTTAGTTAAATATTAAATTGGGCGAATTACACTCAGGTACCTTGAGTTTTGCCATAATTACAACCCGGTCCCTCTTATTTCGAAAATTACATATGAACCCCTAAAAATATTGTTTCAATTACAAATCAGTCCCTTTTTAGGGGTTTATATGTAATTGAAATAGTATTTTTAGGGGTTCATATATAATTTTTGAAACAAGAGGGACTGATCTGTAATTAGGGCCAAACTCAAGGTACTTGAGTGTATTAAATTATTTATGCAAAATTATATAATTGAATGAGTCTTTTTGTATATACATCTACATGGATATCAATAACAATATATTATAAAATATATAAAATTATTTTGACGGTTAGAAGATATTTATTTTAATTGAAGAAGCAAATGTTTGTTCCTATTTAGATGACCACTCTAAATAAAAACAAAAAGACCCTTAAACATTCCTTTATGTAATCCGAATCAATGATAATAATGAACCATTAGAATGACACCGATATAAAGAAACTCATCACATTTCCATATAATAATGATACATTAGAATGACCCTGTTACGATTAAAAGAAACTCATCATATTACCAATACAACATTAGAATTTAATTAATATTCGAGAATGATGATTCAATTTTCCACGGACAGCTATATATAATGAGACAATAACATTAGCAACTACTTGGTGAAGTCGCACTCAAATATTATACACAAAAAAGAAAAATATAAATTCTAATCATGGAAAAAATTCATAATTCCGATACATTAAATTAAGGTCATGGTGATTCAACATGGGAATAGCAAGGCTGCGAACCAAGATTCTAAAGTCATAAGAAAACTCATAAATCAAGTAAGTAAACGATGCCACATTTATTTGTGCTTAAGTTAAGGAGATATACTTGGATAATGTTCCGAGTAACAAATGTTTCAAAGTACAATGATTATGCCAGGATATGTCACCTTTGCATAAAATGGGAACTCCTACAATGATTATGCCAGGATATGTCACCTTTGCATAAAATGGGAACTCCTACTGTGTCTACATTAAATATACAATAAATTTTATTTAATAAAATATTTTTGTCATATCAAAATAAGCCAATATGTTTTATATTCATTTTCCTTTATAGTTCAGGAAATAAAAATTATGACATATTTGGTATATGTTAACAATTAGGATTTGTTCCGTCAAAAATGTTTTTTTTTTAAAAGACAAAGGTTCTATTACAGTTGGGTTTTAATGAATTGGGTTAAATATTAAAGTAGTTATCTAAATATTAAAGTACTAATCTATATATGTATATATATAAATATATATGCACAATCGTCTCATAATATATATATTTCTTTAAATTAAATAATAACCTACATATTTATATGAAAGAATATATGCAGTTCAATAAGGGTTTCAAATAAAATACTCAAATAAAAATTGAAAATAGTTCCGGATTTGTTTAGGTGCCATAAATTAAGGGATTTCCACCAAAAAAAATAAATTAAAGGGATAAAAATGCCCCCCCCCCTTTGGGGTTATTTGCAGCATACCCCCAACCTTTGTGATTTAGTTTAAGTAATACATAACCTTTGTATTATATTTGTAAATGCCCCATATTGCAGTTTTAAGAGTAATTTTCCGGTGAGTTATCCACATGTGACATCCACGTGTAATTTGTCAAGGATATTATTGGAATATAAAAGATATAACTTCTTAAAAAAAATCAATTATCAAATCAAATATATACAGAGGAGGAGGTCTAACACATCACAGTTTCTCCATCTCTCTATCTCTACGTTGTGGTTTTCTGTCTGAGTTTCAAAAGTCAAGATCATCTGGCGTTGCCTAATCAACAAACTATGGATTACCTCAGTTTCAAGCTTGTAATTGTTGGTGATGGTGGCGCTAGGAAAACTACTTTCGTGAAGAGGCATCTCACTATGTTACAGAGGAAAACAACAACTTTTCCTTTGTAATACCAAAAAAACAATTCCTTTGTAATCTCAGAAAACAAGTTACTTAAATCAAGATTTCAAAAACTTAATAGAGAAAAAACAGAATTAAGAAAGGGAACCAGGAAGAGAGACAACATGAGATAGAGTTAAGTTTCTCATCTAAAGAATTTAAAATGAAACTATTAACGGAGACATTTACAGGTATGTCCAATGGCCGCACATCCATTACACACTTAGATTTAATAATTTATGGATATACATTAATGTTACCAATGTTTTGTTTTGCATGAACTAATTTTTAAAAAAATTTAGAGGAAATTAATTATTAAATTGTTCATATTTTACATTTCTAGGGGACAAGGATACATGACATTATATTCAAGGATATAGAGAAACGCTACGAAGATTGTTTGGTTTTCAATAAAACTTACATAATAGAGAATCCAATGGTAAAGGAAATAAACCAAAATTACTTCAACGTGAATCATCAAATTGAATTGGTTATACAGGCGACAACAATTGTACACGAGGCCGACGAAAAGCTTGTACACAAACAAATAGCATCTAAGTATACAGAATTCGATGAAATCACTACCAGCATTGATGAAAATCAATTGATAGGTAAAATATATATTAACTTTTCTTTTTGAGCAATTTCGAGTTTTGGTTTTACATTATAAAATAATAGGGAGAATTACATCTGACTACTCTGTATTTAGGGCTAACTACAATGCAGTCCATCATTTTTGGAAAATTATATTTTAGTCCTTATAAATTTTGTTTGATCTGAGGTCCCTTAACAGAATTTATAAAAGTACATTTATGCCCCTAACAGTATTATGAGTGTTACATTGAATATATGACCAAAATTGCAAAATCATCCCTCACGTTTACAAAAATAACGAAACGATCCCTATAAAATATGACTTTAACAACAATTCAGGGGACCACAAACGGTTCTAAAAAGTTAGGGACTAATTTTCAATTTCCTAAAAATCATGGACTATGTTGTAATTAGGCCTAAATGCAGGGTAGTCATATGTAATTCTCCCTAAAATAATATCTAGAAAAAGAGTACCATAACGTATAATAATTTGATACGAATGAAATTGAAAAATATGTGATTTATATAATATTTTAATTGGTGAACAAGTTGGAATCATCAAAAGGAACAAATTTGGAGGAATTGTGGATGACCAAAAAAAATAAAAGGGACCAACGAAACAACCATCACAGAAGTGATGCATTATCGTGATAAGTTACAAGAGTTAATCCAGATAAATATAATATAACTATATATAATTTTTTTAACATTAAAACCTTAGATTTGGGGTGCAACATAATTATATGATAAATACTAATATTCTATTGTTAATATATGGAGTTTTTGTCTATATTGTCACCGTTCCATTACAATTATTTATCAATATGATTGATTAAGATATAAGAGTGGTTGTATTTACAACAGAATAAAAATTTAAATAAAATTATAATTTCTGCATTTTTATTATAGTTACACGAAGGAATGAATAATGTCTACCCTTTTATCAATGTGTACAATGTTGTTTTTGCTTACAGTGCTCTTACGGATAGAAATAGACATTTGATTGTTTAATTAACAAATACAAACACCCCTAATATTCACATAACGAACACTATTACTTCAAAGCAAAGATTGATTCGGTGGAAAACATAGTCATGTCATGGTATGACGTTTGCAACAACTGCACAAGATCAGTATAAAAAATAATGCAAGGAATACGATACAGAATTTGCAAAGATGATGGAGTGGGAGCCTCACCAAGGTATGAAATTTGAAAACATATACAATTTGATACCTTCGATCATGTGTAATGACTAAAACACATTGCTAAAAAAATACAGATATAGGGTTACTTTAAACGTGGGGGATGGAAGTGAACAAGCGAGAATCACACTGTTCGATGAAGATGCCGAGGCATACATTGGATGTCCAGTAACAAAATACATTGAGGCAATTACCGAGGTAAGAGAAACTTAGACAATGAACATAGCAAAAGCTGAAAAAACAAACAATTAATTAGGGGTACAAACTTGCAGGAACAAGAAACATCCCCTCACTACAACGCTTTAGCAGCAACAATAGCGAAACAATACAAATTTGTTTTTAAACTCGACAAAAATGTGGAAATACAAAACGAAAATTTGTACGTTGTGGGAGAAGCTTTTGAGGATAGAACAAAACCATTATGCAAGGGAGCAACGACTGATAAACAATTGCAAGAACAAAGAAGGGGAAAGAAAACAAATCAGAAAAATGGGGCAAACAAAGTAGAACAACATGGGAAACAAGCATAGAGCGAGACAAGAGAGATAGAGAAATAAAAAACAAAGGCAAAGAGGGGAACAAAAACAAAGGAAACATAGAAGAAAACAACTATTGCAAAAGAAGAAGAATGAAATTCTGGCATCCTTTTACAAGAGTAAATTCCAACCAAAATCAAGGAGAAGGCGGGAAAACAGAAGATGTTGAAGATAATTAAAAAAAGAACAAGAGTAAAAGAGCGTCCAAGCATAACATAAGGGAAGAATAAGAACTACAATGTTTAATTTTAAATAAGAGAATGAAGGTATGGAACAACAGTTTTAGAAATTATGAATAGGGTGGTTCAAAGAATTAGAAATAAACATGGGTATTAGGATACATTAAAAGACACAAAATAGGCCACAACAAGAATTATTGGTTTTTTAATCATATGTGCTGGATAGATTTGATTAACGATGGTTTTCCTAGAAGGGATTCTTAACTATTGTCAGCAATATAGGTACATTGGTAATATCATGTACCACAAAGGAAATCGACAATTAAAATATATATTATTTTATCCATAATAATAAAAATAATAAAGTTGAGTTATATATTGAACACTTGCTATTGGAAAAAATAAAGGAATAATACTATTTGTAAATCTAAACAAACGCAATACCATGAACACAAAATACATATCTCTGAAGAATCAAAGGAAAGAAAAAGAAAAGATAATTATATTTAAAAAACACAACATATCATAAAGAATAAGAAAAAAAAATCAACATGAGTAACAAATACAAACTGGCATACACGTGCAACTCATGTGCACCATGCTAGTTAAGATAAAAGTTCTTAATATAATATGTAATTATCGTCACACAATAATTTCTCAATACTTAGATATAATTCTACACATTCGAATATTAATATTTCATATTAAGATAAAAGTACTTCATTGAGTTATTTCATGATGCATAACACTACAATTTCTCAAAATTCAAATATATTTTTATAAACACAAATGTAAATACTTCATATTTGGAATAAAGTTCTTCATTGAACTACCTATTGCTAAATAATATGATAGTTTCTCAAAATTCAAATATAGTTCACAAATGCACAAATGAATACTTCATATTAATATAAAAGTTCTTCATACAACAACCAACTTTTGTGAAACACAATAGTTCTACAAATTTTAGATATAGTTTTAGAAATTCAAATGTAAGTGCTTCATATTAAGGATAGTCAGACATAATTCTCACATGAGTAAAATTACACCTAAATAGTCAACCCGTCAGGGCAAATGAGTGAGGATTCGATGAGATAATTGGCACCTTGATAGACAAAAACAACTTATGAAAAGTTGCAACTTATAACAACAATTTTTGCTCAAAAGAAAAAAAAAATATATATAATGACCTTATAAAAACAATTCACAAATAGACACCCAACAAACATATTAGTTCTGCGGTCTGATTCAGACATCACAAGTTAGAGACAATCTATCACAGTAAAATAGGATAGGCTTTTTCAAATTTGGAAGACACCCCTCTTAATGTTTGCAAGCACACGCATCAGTCATCACATTAAATTGGTTGATACGAAGTTCTGAGCTTCTAATCATCCCACGAAGAATATATGTCAAATTGAGTTGAGTTGTTTTCCTGTTTTTGCATCACCTCCTTTATTTGTAGAGCTGAATTCATAGCAGATAAGTTAAATCGACCACCACCAACCATGCAAGAGTTGAGCAATCTGCAAATACTGAAGGGATGTGTCGCAGTTTGTAACAGTTCCTAATGATCAAGCTATCCAAGGTGGGGAAGATGGAACTTGTTCTGGAATCAGGTGTCGAGTTGTGGCACCGTTTGTAACAGTTACCAATGATCGAGCTTTTCAAGGCTCCAAAGATGGAACCTGTACTGGAATCAAATGTCCAGTTCTCCAAATCCATGTCTTCTAACAGCAGGGTTTCTAGCTTGGGGAATTCATTTGTCTTCACTTCCCACTCGGGGCCTTGGAAGACATATCTTTGCAAGCTGAGATATATAAGGTGTCAGCAATGCAACAATGACCCTCATATACTCCCAAGGAAATCCACACCCGTTCAAAGTTAAGATCATAAGTGTAGACGGAAAACTGGAATGTGTTGAGTACGCAAATTGCATACTTTTTAGTGCTTAAATGAAAATATATTGCGCCGTTTTATGAGTTTTTATTGAGTTAATGTTCCGTTTTAGGTACATTTTGCCTTGGAGACGAAAAACGGAGAAAAGAAGAAAAAGATGCAAGAATGCCGTGTTTAAGGGGATACCGTCGTGTTCATTGGAAGAAGAAATTGAGACACGGGCATGTCTCAATATAGAAACTTTGGGACGAGCTCACGTAGAGGAGACACCGTCGTGTCTCCTGGAAAGAGAAACTAGGACACGGGCGTGTTCTAGTACAGAAAGCATGGGTGTGAGCTGATGAAGACAGACAAAGGGCGTGTCTCTGGATAGAAGAAAGTATGACACGGCCGTGTCATACTAGTTAAAGCGCACTAACGCTTCTTCCACACACGGTCGTGTGTTGATTTGCAAAGTGAGTAGGCACGGTCGTGTCTCGTGCGGATTGCTGAATGGAAACACGCCTATTTAGGGATTCTTTTGGAGAGAATTTAGGATGATTTGGCAGAGAGAAGAACCCTAGCCAAGAGAAGTCGAGATGCGAGTTTTGCACGGTTGTCCGGAGGAATTTGAGAAGACGAGAAGATTGATTATTTTCTGAAAAATATAGTTTCATTACGGTTTTATTTATCGCTTTATTGATTCAAATTAACCTCAATTCGTAGAATTACGGTTTTTATAGTTAGTAGTTTTATTTGAATTTGGTTGAATGTTTGTGAGTTTGGATTCGAAGTTTTGTTTAGACATATTGAATTTGAGTTTATTGAATGCAATTTATTTTAGTTTTATGAGTTATGAGCAAATTATGAATAGCTAATTTCCTAAAGCTAGGAAATAATGATTAGTGCATGAAAGGTATTTGATAATATGCTTGAATGACTTGTTCTGATTCTTAGCATGAAAATTGATTTGAATTGATATGTGATGATCTGGCCAATAGTAACATAGTATCTAATTATTCTAGATTCGAGAGAATTAGAGTAATTGTGAGGATTTTCATACTAGTGAATTACGAGAGATAAAGAGATTTAATCTTGAATTCATACAACTAATAATTATATTCCATGCCGAGTCGCTAGAATTATACTAATCTTGATCAAATTGGTTAAGTTAATTATTCATGATTGTGAGAACAACTTGAAGGTTAATTTAATACACGATTATACCATGAGAGAGGATAATTCATGCATTCATGATTAGGTTGTAGAATCAAACTTGTCCCAAGAGCATTGCTTTAACCCCTGGAGTGTATTAATTGTTATTTCCTACGCCTGTTTACTTTTACTGAAGTACTTGCAATCTTAGTTTTTGTTCTTCTTAGTTTAAATTCATAGTTAAGTAAGTTATAATTGGTAGTTTAATAACAATCCTTGAATTCGTCAGTCTTTGGATTAAAGATAAATATTGAGTAGTGATTGGTTTCCCTTCCCTGTGGGTACGATCCTATTGTGCTATACGTGTTTAGTATACGCTTGCACTAGTAGGTTTTTAACTAGAAGAAATCGTTCAACAAGTTTTTGGTGCCGTTGCCGGGGAAGGCATTTTAAGTCAATATTACTCAGATATTTAGATTTAGTGCTTCAGACCATTACTTTACTTGGTGTTATTTGGCGTATGTATTTGCGAATTTGAACTGACGACTTATTTTCTTTAGTGCAGGTTTACGGTGCATGCAAAGGTCTCAAGATTCGGAGCTAGTTCCATACGATCCGAAAATTGAGAAGATACTGAGTACTATTAGGAGAAAGCGAAAGAAAAACAAAGCAACAATAGCAAAAGACGGTAACAATCACATTGGGAACAATAGAGGCAACCCGCCGAGAGACGCCGATCCACCACCTCGAGCCTTGCCAGACTACAATTTGCCAGATGTGGGGGTAATTTTGAATGCAGCAAAACCCCCCTATTGGTGCAAATAACTTTGAGATCAAACCAGCTATAATCAATTTGCTTCAAAACAATGCTTTTTCAGGTTTAGCTCTGGAAGATCCAACATCTCACTTGGAATATTTCATAGATGTTGTGGATACTTTCAAGATCCACAACGCTACACCTAATGTAATCTGAGTCAGACTTTTCCCGTTTCAACTAATGGATAGAGCAAGAACTTGGTTGGACAAGATACCACATGAGACTTTTCGATCTTGGGAAGTGTTTTCTCAAGCATTCTTAGCAAAGTTTTTCCCTTCGACCAAAACCATGAAGTACAGGAGTGACCTACAAAGTTTCAGACAATTCGATTGGGAGTCTTTCTATGAGGCTTGGGAGAGGTTTAAGGATTTGCAGAAGAAATGCCCACATCACGGTATTCCAGGCTGGCTACTGATTCAGCAGTTTTACAATGGAATGTCGCATACAGCTAGAGGGGCAATGGACTCTGCAGCTGGCGGAGCATTCCTGTCCAAATCTAATTTTTAGTATGGGTGAAATTAACAGAGAATCCAAAAAAAGACCATTTGGTTTGATGATTCTCAGTACATAGTATTAATAACAAAGGCTAGTAAAGTTTGTACTACTTCACATTGTTAATTTATATAGACTCCACGGATGGGAACTTCATTCCTAATTTAACAAAAGAGAAAATTGCATTTTTAGTCCCTTAGTTCATAACTCCAATTTTTTTTCTGCCCCAACGTTTGAAAATTGTGGCAAATTTGGTCCCAAACACCAAAAAACTAACATCAAATATAACGGACGTCAGTGCACGTGTGTACTTTGAAACCAAGATAAATAAAGTTGTCTGAAATCTATTTAGTAGGGTTTATTACATTATTGAAAGGTGTTAATATCGCTTGAGGGTTTTGGAGGCACAAGAACACTCTGAACTCGCAGGAAAGTCACCAGAATCTCGACCACAATAATGCCAAAACAAGAGGACCTTGATGATTGTATACGTTTGTTGTTGAGGCTGGAAAGTCGTGGTGATAATGGCCCTAATTACTGTGAGTATTAGAATCTGAATTAATCTTTAAAAACTTGGGGAAATTTCATGAAGTCCATGATAATGTCGCACTAAATGGGGTTTATGTACTCTTAAAGTTAGTATATTACTTGAAGCTAATGAAAATGCCCCAACAATGTCTGCCTTTTTGTTGTTGGTGCGGTCCCAACATGTGGTCCATTTTTTTGTTGGATCACAGACTATTTTATCAGCATTCTTCTGAGTATTTATCATGGTTTGTGTGCCAAATGTTATATTATACACATAATTGAAATTTTTATCTCCTCTATGTTATATAGATGAGACTAGAAATAAATGGAATTTCACTGTGGCTATTTACAATGGAGGCTCAGTCGAGTTTGCCCGTAAAGATAAGTATATTGGTGGAACGGTAAACTACATTGACTACGTAGATAAAAGAGCTTTCAAGCTTTATGTGTTAGATGCTATGTGCGATAGGTTGGGATACACTAGGGAAAGATCGTGTTACTGGCTTGACAACAATTCAAAGTTTCAAAAGATTGGTCATGAATGTGATAATCAAAACTTTTGGGATCTGAAAAGTATTAAAGAATGGAGGATTGTTGATATTTTTTTGGTTGGGTTGAAAACTATTTCTAATCCATTTGTAATTGATAGACCTCCTATACCTGGTGTGGTTTTAACTGAGTTGACTGATAATATTGAAGAGTTAATAAGTTTACACACAGATGAAGTAGAGGTAGATGGTAATTTTGGGAGTGAAGTAAACTCTGCAGCACCACAAAACATTGAAACTGATAAAGCTTTGGATGATGGTAATGTGAACATAGCTGATGCAAACAAAGTTGCCACTGAAGAGGGTGTTGTCACTAAAGATGTTGCCATTGAGAAAATTGTTGTTAATGAAGATAGAGTTGGGAATGAAGAGATGGTACAAAATGAAGTTGGGACTGAAGTTCCTTTAGAGAGGGTTGATAATGAAAATATTGTTGGAGTTAAAGTTCATGACAAAGGAAAGAGAACTGTTGAAGTGGATAGTGATGTCCAGGGTATTTTTGTCCCAGATTCAGAGGATGAAGATAGTGATTTCCAGATTGATCCTAGGCACTTCAAAAGGATTGAAGATGACACTAAATTTATAAACTCTGTTTACTCTAAAGCTGAGTATGCAGGAATAAAGAAGAAAGAACAGTCTTCCAGTGACTCTGAAACTGAATCAATGACTGGTTCAAGTGATAATTACTATCCAGATCACTTTTCAAGTGATAATGAGAATTGAGTGGATCATCATGTCTTTAATCCAGAAGACATTTTGATCCAGTTTTCAGACTTGAGCAGAGATATGCCAGCAGAAGTTTATTCAGAGAGGCTATACATTCACATTCTATACAAACTGGAAGAAGCTTAAAAATAGAAAAAAAAAATGATAGTATGAGGATATATGCAAAGTGCAAGAGGAATGATATTGGCTGTGATTGGAGGATAAATATTGTGAAGAAACAAGATTAGAGAATATCAATCTTTTCATAGAAGTAGCAGGACAAGGGAAGTTGCCAATGTCTCATCTACTTGGTTAGCAAAGAAGTTTATTGAGAGGTTTAGAGCTGACCCAAAAAAGAGATGTGAAGGTGTTCGAAGAAGAAGTAACAACCAAAATTGGGGTGAATGTATCTGAGGTCCAAGCATATAGACTAAAAAAAAGGCTGCCAAGATTATACAGAATGACTATGGGGACCAATATGGGAAGTTGTTTGACTATGCTAATGTAGCACCCCAAACGAAAGGCGCCACATCCCCCGCACTAGGACCCGACACTTGTACGAAATGGAAAGTCCACACACGCACCAAGTCAAAGCGAACGGGTGACAAATAAAAACCAAACCTAGGCTAGGCGGTACGTAGACCCCGTAAAA
>JBBMKE010396126.1:0-12775 GCA_037834125.1 Lippia alba | reverse complement strand
GATCGAGAAATTCGTGAATAATTTAATTAATTTTAGAGTGCAACAATATTTATTTAGTGGAATTAAATATTGTTAAATGGTAATCAATTATTATCATGAGATGATAATAGATTGACCCATTTGGAGCTAAAATTAATTAGTCCTGTAGGTCCCCCCGCAAGCCTCAATGAAGACCAAACGAGAAAATGTTAAAACGAGAGAGAAAAAAGGATTTTTCAATGTGTTTGAAAATAGTCAAGGTATTTATTTTGAGAAAATAAATTAAATTTCAAAGAGTTGGAAATTCCCGAAATTTTATTTTGGAGAAAATAAAATTTTTCAAAAAAAAAGTTTTTTGCTGACGTGGCATATGCTGACGTGTCAGCTGAGGTGTCATGCCACATCAGCGGGTCAGGCGCCAACTGGCGCTGACTGGGCGCCGCTAGGACGACTGAAATTGAGCCGCGCCATCACACGTGAGCAGTCCAGATTTGAGCCCAGATGAACCGGGTCGAACTCCTTTGACCGGGTAGGGTTCGGATAGGGTTAGGCCTTATATGGATAGGGTCTCCGGATCAGATCCGGTCTGGACCGCGACCCGGGACACGTGGCAGCTGGCTGCTGCTGCGTGCGTGCCACACGGGCCAGGCACACAGCTGCCACACGGGCGGCTCGTGCGAACTCCGTTTCGAGCGTGGTCGGCAGCGTTTGGCTCGTGGCGGCGTGAGCTGCTGCGTGGTGGTGTCTGATTGGTCGTCAACCCTTGGAGTGCACGGCATTCATATTTTTTGGACGAAAAATGCCCTCAATTTGGCACTATAAATAGGCCCTGACATTTCATTTTCAAATCATCCATTTTTGGCAAACTTTCAGAGCATTTTCCGGCTCAAATTTTTCTCTCTTTATAATGTTTAAATTAATCCTTAATTTAAGGATTAATTATTATTTAATTATGTGGCTATATAATTAATATATAATCCACTTAATTAATTAGAAAATAGAGATTTTCTGGTTTTAGAAAAAAGTGTTTTTCTAGAAAAATATTTTCTCGAGTATTTAGGGAAATACTGTCGGAGCCCACTCTCCAAAGTCTTAATGGGGATATTGCGGGGAAGCTCTGCCGGTTTCAAGAGAAAGAAACGAGGAGCTGGAAAAGTGCCGTTGATAGCCAATTTTGCAGTACGGTAATGCCGTTGTGATGCAAAAGTTATGTGCTATTAATTATTAATTGCATATTATGATTATATGCTATGTGATTTAAAATTATGTTATCGATGCATGTATATGTTAGAGTTATTCTGGCCAATTTATTCCGCTGCGTGTTTAAAATATTTTAGAAATATTTTAATAACGAGATTATGGCAAAATTTTAAAATATTGCCCACGCCATTACTCTGTCTCGGGCCCACCGCACCAGCAGCTTAATCCATGGTGAATGCTTGTAATTTATATCATATAATATGCACAAGATCATGAGGAGTTGAAATATGCAATTACCTTCAAGAAATATGCAAGTAATGAGGGTAGTCTTGAGCTTGGTGGTGCATCAATGGAGGTGGGGGAAGAGCTTCTCTTTCCTTTCTTTTCTCTTGTGAAGAAGATGAGATATTTTGGGGTGTGAGGGGGGTTTGGATCGGTGGGGCAGCTGATAGGAGAGGGGAGAGAGTGTTGCAAGTGGTATAGGGTCAAGGTTTAGGGTATAGGTACGTCTTATAGGTACGTATACGTTGGTAGCTCATTTTCGGTCATTTTAGGGCGTAAATGGCTCATTTCGGGTTAAATGAATGCCACATAAATTCAAATAAATTACAACACTCATGTCATAATTTAAATACACATTAGTTATATAATCAAATTCCACAAATTTCCAAATCGTACGCACGAAGAAAGAGTCACGCGATTAAATCGTTCAAACGCACGTAATACATTCGATCAATTAATTCAATCAATTCATTTAATTCATATAGTCACATAAATTATTTAAATCACATTGTCAAGTATTTCAAGTTATAATATAAATAAATCACGTACTCACATAATTAATTGAATTATAATGCGCAATTAATAACACATAAAACAATCAAAGCCGCCGAAAGACCGGGGCGTCACAGGTGAGGGGGGCTAACCCACGCACACATACATATACGTAAGAGCAAAGTATGTCAAAATTAAAAGACTCGTGAACCGGGGCATGGTTTTTGCAATCAAAATCATTTTAATCCCGTGATACTATATATATAGAAAAGAGTTAGGCCGAAGGCCAAAATTCATAAATTTTAGTAATTATAAGTCCACGCCCGTTTCACAAATCAAGAACATACGCACACACACATGATTCGGCATGTACGAGCTCTAATTTATCCTTACTCCATAATTCTTAAAACGGAAAGCGAAAAGCAAACGAAACAAACACACATACCTCCTTCTCCGGGTGATGGAAGGGTTGTACACCCCTAACCATCCGAACAAACTGTCTGGGTCGTGAGTTTCGTGACACTCACTTCCCAAGGACTCCATCCCCCACCTGACTCCCGGTGGGTTCTAGGTTGATCCTTTATCTCGCGGAGATCGTACTCAGAAGTACCCGACGACCCGCTGCCGTCCCGGGACTCCTTTTATACTAATCCCTTGGGCCCCACACTAAGTTAAAAAATTTGAATTTTCTAAAACACTCACCATTTTCAGAAATCCACTTACACACTCACACCAACTCTTTTCAAAACAAACAAACGAAAATAACTTTAAGTATAGATAAAAGGGTTTTCAAACGTTTCTTGACAAAAGGGCCAATTCCCACAAATTACGTATCGAACACGTATCTAGATACATATATATATTTAGGTCACATGCGGGCTTAAAATACATTTAGGGTTGTAAGTCGTAATAACTAAAAGAAAAGAAACCTCACCTTATCGTCCAACACGAGCAAACGAACCAAAAGATACCTAAGAGACCACCTCCTTTCCCACGGGACGAACCACTGAACAAAACAGAGGACAAAAGACAAACTTAGACTCAAAATGAACCACTTAGATGCTCGGCATATGCATATGAATGTAATTCAATACATAAAGAATGCAACAAAATGCACTTAGGTAAAATGAATGCATCAAAAGTCATATCAAAGTACAAATCACATGTTTCATGTTAAACGAATTCAAATTCCACATATATCAAATGTAACATATAGTATTTCACATTAAGCATGCATACATATAACAAAGGAATCAAGAGAATACCATACAAGGCAAATATACAAGGTACAAAATCATACAAGCACTTTAGAGTACATATAATGCATATGTCATATAAGAGCACAAAACTTTACACAATAAACTCATAACGAATCACGTAACACATATTTCATGAAGTTGAGAACATATATATATATCACTCAAGGGCAAGGAATTCATCACTCAAGGCATTCAAGCAAAGCACAAGCACAAGTATGCACATATGAGAGCATATAACGCACATTCGATCATATAATACATGTTTGACGTCAAAAGGGGACATAAACTTAACAAAAAGTTCCTAACACATTATTCTAACATATAAATCAACAAATTTAAGTAATAAGAAGTTCTAACACATCATATCAAATAGGGAAACAAGCATACAATACACAACAAACAAGCTCGGCAAAGGAAACAAACGAAACGAACGAACAAACAAAGAAAAACACAAAACCGGACAGCCAAGAGGGTAACGGTCGTTACCCCCTCCCAAGTGTAAACCAGGAAATGTCTGTTACCTGGAACAGGGGACTCCCTGTGGTCGTTACCCCCAATTACACTAAAACACCCTAATGGGCGTTACCCCATCGCTGGGCTGAAACTTTCGAGTTTCAGCCCTGCTCCAGCCCTCAAAACCCCCAAAAACTCATCCCAACTCCAATCCAACACATTATACAAGTATCATGCATCAAATACACAAAGATTCATGGCCTAGAACATGCAAAAACCGCAGCTACAAGCATGGAAATGGCTGAGATGCAAATATGTGTTCAAAGCTTCAAGAATTCATGCAAACCTCTAATGGCATCTCCAAGCACACACCTCCACCACTTAATACAAGTTCATACAAACATTTAGGCATGTATTAGGATCAATTATCATGCATCAATTCAAAAGAAACCACAAGGAATCAAGTAATTGCATCAAATGAGGCTCTAACCCTTACTATTCATATGTATGAGCATATCTCAAGCAAATATCCATGAAATTCAGCAATCAAGCACTTCATAGAAATATAAGAGGATGTAGGACAAGATTATAAACTTACCTTTCAAATTTGAGAAGAAATTATGGTGATTTGAGCTCAAAACTTCAAGTTGGAGAAGTGTCTTCTCTTCCTTCCTTTCCATTTCGGTTTGCAGTTGATGAGGAGCTCTTTTCCTTTTCTTTCTTGGTTTGGATCGAAAATGAGGGCTTATGGGTGAAAGTGGGTTTAATTTATGAGAGTGTGGGCCAAAAAATGAGTTGAATTGGTCAAATAATGAGGGAGATATGGCTAAATTAGTGAAAGGGGGTAGAAACGCGCGTGAGACTCGGTTCGGGCAAAATACGAGGGACCAAACGGGCTTAGAAAATTACAAAGTTGGCTTCTCTAGCTTCCTTTCTTTGTTGTGAGTCCAACGCCTCTTCTGGAATTCGAATTCGAATTCCCGAGCTCAAGTTACGCCTTCCGGAACACAAGGTGCGTTAAAGCTTGTTAGACCCTCATGTCCCTAACAAATAAAATGGCTCGTAAACCGTACTAAACAAACTCTAAAACAAAAAACGAGCAAGTAGGTGCATTCAAGCATCATTTAATTCAAGCAAGACAAGTTGTCACAAAAATTAGAATCGAAAATAAGGGCATACGAATCGAAAACGAAACTAAATGAGCGAATATGTTCAAATATTCACAAAAGGCACTTAACAAAGAATTACAAATACTTAAGGAATTAATACATATTAATATAATTAACACTTAATTGCATGAATAATTAAATTAAATGAGCACATAACTCTCTCGTGAGTGCGTACCTGTACGGCCGAAAAATCGGGATGTCACATAAATTAATAACAAGACTACAAGAGAACAAATATTTTACACTTATTAGATAAAATAATTGCGTGCTAGAAGAAAATTATGGACATCCTAAACTAGCATTCATTATAATTAAAGTGGTCCAAATCCAATTGAGGAAACCCAACTGCGAAGTGTGCGACACTGAACCTTTCGAATCAGCAAAGCTTTAAAGAATGAGGAGTCCTTCATTTGGATGAGCGAAGTCAAATTCCAGGATTAGGACATTACCAGACAACAAAGAAACAACAAACGCAAACAAACAATTTAATTGGTACTGTCGAATGACTTTTTTGGCTGTCCTCGAAAAAGATCATTTGTTTATTAATTTTCACAGTATTTTTTCAAGATTAATGTATTTTATATTTATTACCAGAAATCAAACTTATGATATTGAAAGTCAGAAATCAAACGCTAAAAGAGGATCCGAGAATAAGACTATTCCGAGAACCTGCTGTGACACAATGAGAGAACCTGCTATGTTTACTTTTACTAGTCCGAGAACCTGCTGTGTTTACTTAAATACTTATGGCCTCGTTTACTTTTCTGAGTTTTAGGGAGTTAGTGTAGCTAAACTAACCCTCTATTAAAGTTGTTTACTTTGTATAAATTTTTAACTTTTTCCGCCTTTGGTGTTTACTTTGGAAGATGTGATATTGCATGACTATTCTGCAATTACCAATTTAACCTCAAATTATTTTGTTTCCCTCTTTTATCTTGTAATCGTCTTCTGCCCGTAGGTCGCCTCATTGGGTTCATTGTCGTTCAGGGTTCTCGTTGCGTGGTTTCCGGAGGGAAGAGCATTCGCAGGGGTTCGATAGCGTCAATACCCGAAGACAATCATCAATTACACTGGTATGAATGTTAACCCAGTTGTAGATTGTCCCTGTTTACTGAGAGTTGTTATGAAACAAATGAATTGTAGGTTGTTTAATTGTTAATTTGTTCTACCCTGTTGTTAGCGTGTTCCGTTGATGGTGCATCAGTTTAGGATCCCTTGCTACTGCAATGAAGGTGTGATGGTATTCCGATGCGCCGGTCAGAATGCTAAATTCCCCGGACGTTATTACTATATATGCCCCAATCACTTGGAGCATCGGCTTTGGTTTATTTGGGCTGATGCGATATGGGATGACAAGTACCGTGAACTCCGGCAATACCTGACCCGCGAGAATGAGGTTTCAATGCAAATCCCTCCTTTGATGGTGATTCGATTAGTCCCCAATGGAATACCCAACTTCGGCAGCGGGAGAGGACCAAGATTGCCGAACCGAGCGTGGTTGAATCATCGTTTGTTGGTAATGCCACCCCAATTGTCGATGCTGTTGATGCCGGTTTGTTTACGAACCCACGAATGCTTGTTTGTTGTTGTATGATTGTGATTTGCCTGGTGATGTTGTGCCTTTTGTCATTCGCATTCGTGTTGTGCATGTTTCTGTTGAAGTGACTCTGCTTAGACTGTTATCATGTTTCATAGGTGGTGTGTAGTCTCTCTTGTTGTTGGTTTGTGTGGCATTAGTTTGTTAATATTTATGCTTACTTTGTTTAGGGAGTTGTTGTATGTTTGGACCGGATTCGAATGAAATTGGACTTTTTGGAATGCTTTGAAGATATGTATGCCTGGCAACACTTTTGTTAAGCATAAACAAACTCGGAAACAACATTGGTAGCTAACAACATGGTGTGCAGCAGCACACTTTAGGTAATTTGAAAAAAAATAGAAAAGCAGTAATCAGAACTCGAACGAGGGGGCCGCTGTTGAAGTTGAACCTTTCGAGCTATTGTGAGATTTGGACGAAGAAGACCTGGTCCCTAGGAACAATCTTGGCAGCGGTTTGGGAATTAACTGCCCTGGGAAATCGGTTCGAAGAGGCGATCCTGACCCCGGCTGGTCTCGGCTGGTTTCCTTTTCGATTCTTCGTCTTCAACGGTTTCCACTATAACCAACAATAATTTGATTTAGCCCGTAATATGCCGGTATAATTTTGGCCCATGGATATCTTACCGTGTCCATCCAATAGCTCCGATACGCCATCGGTCTAAGTTCTTGGTCGTTCAAGTAACAACTCCCTATCCGTTTCTGGGTCGAAGATTTCATATAAATGGAACCACATTGGTTCATCTTCCTCTATGTACAAGTATGCCATCTCGTTTTCCTATTACCATACGGTTTTAGTTCATCATACCTGTTTTACATAATTTTCGATAATTTAAAATTGAATGAGAAGAAATTGTTACCTTGCAAATTTGTTTCCAAACTGAACGTGATGCCTGAGCTGAGTTGTTGCGTCTGTTGTACTTGACTCCATCGTAGTTGATCACGTACTTCCATGTTAAATACCTTTATAAGCTAGTCTGAACTTCTCCATCACAAAATCGGCACTGAAATTCTTGTTGAAGGTGTTGTTCATTTTTTCCCCCACAAACATGATGTGGTAGGTGTCTGAAAATTCTAAAGGTCGGCATAAGACCCATGATTCGTAATACAGCTGAACTATGAATTTCTTGTCTACTTCCTTGGTCCAGTCATTGCTGTGAAAGTATGCCTCCTGCAAGGTTCCTTTATTTGTGGCTGCCATTCCTACTTTGATTCTATAAATATAAGCAAGTAAATGTTAGTGGTGTGTTGTCGAAGTGTCCGAAAAATAAAACTAGATAATTGGTTTGAAAGATGAACATGCTTACTCACTCTGGAAATTATTGTCGCTTACTTAGTGATTTTGTGAATCTGGTAATGGGATCATCAACATTTATAGACACCATTGTATATGTGGCGCCCGAGCGGGGACACCACATCCCCCGCACCAAGACCGAACTCATATACGATTATAGACCGTACACAAGTCCAATCCTACAAGAAAAAAAACCCCTGGCTAGGCGGGACTAACCCTATACCAACAAATCAGGAAGATGCGGAAGCAGGAGTAACGTGAACCAGGAAATATAATTTACATACATGTACAAAGCAGGAGTATATACCATACAAGTATCCCAAAGATCATAATACGTACAAATCCAAAATAGAACAAAGTGTGTGATACAGGATGAGTGATCCTAGCAAGACACCAAATTACAAAGCTAGAAAATGTAATTTCCCGCCTAGCTACGCCACGAGAACCTGAGGGACAAAGAAGGGAGGGGTCAGTCTCTACAAGACTGAGTGAATGGCATAAATAGAATATATAAAGCGATAAAAGCATGCGAGCCATAATTCCATCCAAGGCTTTTCAAGAAAAGAAAGAACGGGCTTCAATGGATGGAATTACAACTAAGTGAATTAATTTCAGGAAACATGCACAATAGCTCGGCGAGTGAGCTCTCACTATAACTCCGTTTTGTGTACAGAATTCTTATTAAGTGAGCATGCATAATTAAGTTTCACTTGAAATAGAATTCACTTTAGTGCACAACTACTCCTCAGGCCGATTGGTGGTTCTAGTAGCTAGCCATTACCACCCAGGACAGAATAGACAGTGGGTACATGAATCCCAAAGTCCGGAATCCCATCGGTTCACTAAACCTCCGGGTGAACGTCCGGGTTGCTCCAAGTTTGGTTGGGACTCAGGCAAGAGTTAGCCGTTGGCCCTTGCCTCCCCGGTTCTCTCAATACCTTAGCCCCTGGGCCCCAGAAAATATGTGAATCTTGCCAAAACAGGATAGGAAATAGGAGACAGGGATATTTTCGAAAGCGTTTGAGTTTTGAAAGCTATACATATATATAATATGGTTTTTGACCAAAACGTCACATAGTTAGGTTTTAGGGATTTTATTATTATAACCTAACAATTCCTCACCTGAACCGGAACCAAAGCAAGAAGAAACATGCCTCGGACTCTAAGCGTGTGGCTCAAAGACCTCCTGAGAATCATCTGGACAAGAAAAGACAAGACAGGTGTGAGCCACGACTCAATATGTACCAATTTTTATGCACGCCAATGAATAAAATGCATATGACGTGCATAGGTTATCATAATATGCCAAATGTGTGCTCAAATGCTCAAAGATTAATTCAAATTAACATGGAATAATTCAAAGTTGGTAAATACGAGCAAATTAGCAAAAATACACATGCGAGGAGTGAAATTAAGCAAACGAATGCAAGAAATCACTCAACGGGGTCCAAGGAAGGGGTAGAAACCACAAACATGAAGAAAACACGCAAAATAAAGAAAACGAAAAAACGGACAGTAGGTTTTCAAACGTCCGTTACCAGTTTGAACTGGAAACGGAAACGGGCGTTTGGATACCCGCTGGACAAAACAAACAGAAATGAAACGGGCATTTCCAGTTTGAACTGGAAACCCAAACGCCCATTTCGGAAGCGTCTGTGACAAACAGACGTTTCCAGTTTGAACTGGAAACTGAAACACCCCTTTCGGAAGCCCTGGGCGCGCAGAAACAGGGGAGAAAACAGGGAAAAGCACAAAAACAACAAGGCAACCAAAACCAACACACTACAAGCTCCAAAACACATCAAGCAACAACATACCAACTCCAAGGTACAAGTAGGTAACATGAAACACCACAAAGCATGCTTGAATTCAATCCAAATTGCAAAAAAACCCCATAAATGCACCAAGAATACACACATACCTCCAAGACCCAAAACCACATTCATGAATGCATATAATCAATCATGATTATGCCAAATAAATCCATAAATCTCAACCAATGCCCATCATAGGCTCAAGACCAACATGTGCATCAAATTCTCAAAACCCATAAATGAAAATATACCTTGAATGAAATGAAATGAAATGGAGAGAATGGAATGGCTTGATGGCTTGAATTCTTGTGTTGGAATGATTGAAATTCACTTGGCTTCCTTGTTCTTGGATGGCTTGATCAAATGTAAGGGCAAGGGTTTGCTTTCTCTCTTGAAATTGGAAGGAAGAAGAAGAAGAAATGGAGTGTGTGCAAAAGTGTGTATATACCGGTGTGTGGTGTATGTAAAGAGTAGGAAATTGCACAATGGTCCTTAATAAATTTAAAATGATAAAATGTGGTGTGCAAGTTACGAAATGTTACATATTGGTCATGAAATGATGATGCATAAATTCTCGAAAATTACCAAATAAATGCATATAATCACAAGGCAAGAAATACACAAGAAATACGTACAAAATATGCAACGAGGGAATTAAATACGCAAAGAGAGTACGAAAAGAAATTAAATAAATCTTATCTCTCAAAACCCTCACGCGTGGCGCACGTACCTGTACGGACGAGAAGTCGGGGCGTCACAATTTCTCCCACGAGTGTCACAGAGCTCGGGTAACTTTTATTGAGTATCTTAATGCTTGGAGGAACCCTTCTCATAACTATCGCTGACACCCCCGTACAACGCACATTCTCCTGACACACCATACCCACCTATCACTAGGTATCTTTCAGAGATATCACTCTCAAACCATCACACGACACCACATGTCTAGGGTAACACTAGGTTTGGGACCACATGATCACTTTTACCAAAACACCCTCGCCCTTAGCCTAAAAATATGAGAATTTACACTCACATTCCCTAAGTCGTCTTCCTCACAAAGACACAACGTATATAAACTGGTTTTATACATTGTTCCTTTTTCCCAAGCTCAACAATCACCATTTTTGCAACCTTAGTGCATTTCAAAGGTGTTATCCTAGCTAGAAGAACCCACGCTATCTTGGATACCCAGTTCTAGAGGCTCATACGCCTGTGATGGTCTTCTCCTCAAAGAATTCTGAAGTGCTGGTGTTTTAGTCGATTCCAGTATTTACACCATCATTTTTGGCGCCGTTTGTGGGAAAACATCATTTTCTTTTTTCTCCACTCTTAGCTAGTTGAATTATAAAACCAAATACGCTATCATGGTAACTGCAACCAGATCCGGAGCTTTGGAGAACAGAGCAGCCCTCCTACCGTTGAACGAGGAAAGCCTAGAAGGTGGGGCCAGTGTCGTCGTTACCACCGCTACTCGAGCGAATAGTACACTAGTAGATGGTGATATCCCCCTTTCCGCTGCCTGGAACAAAGGCAAAGAGGTTTTAGTGAGGTGTCTCCCAGCTATTAGAATTGAAGCTGGAGGTTCTGGCTTTGCAATTCCCCCCATGTTGCTCGTTCCCGCCACCATCACCAGCGCCACCGTACATCCCATGGCCATGCCTTCTCCGAGATATATGTACATGCAACCTAACTTGATGCCCGAAATGATGCCCGGAATAATGCCGGGGGTGATGCCTATGGTATAATCCTATCAAGTGGGCTCGATTCAGTTGCCGGTCTCCATTTCCAAGGAGATTCAGGGGGTAGAAATGCCCCGCATGACTCAACAACAGCTCCAAGCTGTATACGCTTAATGCGAAGTCCAGGCGGCTTAAAACATTTTTACAACAACCTACTTCCCTTAGGAGTGGGCGCTCAGGTGTCTCCTCCAATGGGAGGATGGCAGACGCACCCTCTGATGGCTACCCAAAATGTATTGAGGGCTCAGCCCCCTCCCCCACCACCAATGCAGGGAAAGGAAGCCCCACTGAGGGGCGAGCAGAAACAACTCCTTGCTGTCAAAGAGAAGGCCCCTCAGGGGAAGAAGGATGTGGAAGAGGAGGTCTAATTTGTTGGAAAAACGAAAAGGTAAACGCAGCGGAAATTAAAATTTTTTCCAAGAAGTAAGACAGGAAACGCGATTATAGTATTAATTCATGGTTATAAGAAACTCACTTAGATTGAAGCTTTCTTGTGACGTTAGTACCGCCTATTAAACGCCCTTCTTACGGAATGTCCCTCGAACTGCCTTTGATAGATGCCAAAGCAGCGATCCTCTAAAGCGTATCCACACCAGTCGCATAACACAATCAAGCTAGAGAGAATACTAGTTCTGTGGCTTGTGCTTTGGCTAGGGAACCTGTGCTATGAAAATTTTTCTTTTTCTCTTAATTTTCTCAAAAATCGTAACACTTCAAGAGTGTTAGTCTAAAGAAACAAGAGAGCACCATCCTAAATACAAGGGGGTTCGAACCCCCTAGGGTTTTCCTGACCCTAGGAGAATTCGATTCTTGCTCACTAATTAACTAATTTAATTATTTAGTTTTAATTGAAAAATAAGTCTTTTACTTATTCTCCAAGTCTTTGCAAGAACTAAATTCTCTATTTCATACAAATAGGAGGTTGGACTTTTCAACTTTCCTAAAGTTAAAAGTCTTATTTCAATAAATAAATTAATTCACAATTATTTATTTATTGGGTTATGACTTGAGAAAATATTCTAATAATTAATTCATAAATAAACATTAGACATAAATTAATTAATTAAATTTAATCAATTAATTTTTAGAAAAGAATTCAAGTGTAGGATAAATCCACACGTTTGAGCCACGTCACCGGGCAGTATGAGACATGGGTCCGATGCCCGTGTGATGACACTTAATTAATTATTCACTTCACATATCACACTATCGCAATCTAGCAATGGATGTGTGACCCCTAACCGAATAACAAATTTAATCGAAGAACCTTTCAGTCAATAACATCTTGTGAATTAGATCATCCTACACTTCCATCTCTTGATTAAGAACTAAGGCATTGGAATATTCTCAGAGCCTAAATATTCTTAATCTTTAAAGTTAAGTTCGTTTCATATCCATTTTGATCTCAATCCAAGAAAACTCCATTTTCTTGATGTCTTGATCTTTATCCACCTTGGCCAAGGGTTTAAGTTTAATGGACTACGAACAACTCAATCAG
>JBBMKE010395693.1:0-12777 GCA_037834125.1 Lippia alba | reverse complement strand
CCCACCATCATTATTTTAAAATATGCTAATTACTTTCTTTAATTTGTGCAGCTGCTGCCCCACACAACATTGTATTCACACTCAAAAGTGGATTAATGTAATTAATATATGGATTAATGTTTTGTATATAAAGTTTTTAGTCGGCAGTCGGCTAATTAGGGATTAATGGGTTTTATTTTGCAGGGGTTTTTCATGGCAATGATGTTGTTGGCATTCGAATAGTGCATGTTTGAATTCCCATTAATCCGGTCCTTTATGATTAATTAATTATTGTTGTTTAATTTGAATATTAATATTTAGTGTCCTGCATCAATTAATGAATTTATGACATCGAGGGCCTTTTTTCAATTATAGAAAGTAGAAACATACATATACTAGATATACATATGAGGTGTGAATTCGGTGAAACCACGTTTTTTAATTTTCTAGATTGTTCGATTTATTTCCAACAAATTAAATGTGGTTAGTTGTTGTATTTCAATTTAAACTAAGAACGCCTAGTTAGGTTGATAATGGTAAAAATAAATTAAGAAATCCGTTTGGATTTTAAACTCTCCTTGGATTTCATACCTCATAAAATTGACTAAGGCATCCGCTCGGCTTTAAGTGCTCGGTCTACAAATGCTCGGCCTATGAAGAGCTTGGCCCACAAGTGCACAGCGGTTTAGTCCTCGAAGCGTGTCTAGCGTCTTTGTGCACGATAGTTGTCCCCACTCCCCAACCACACCACGATCCACGTACGTGGTCCGCGATTTCCACGCCCACTAAATCAGACCGATTTCGGCATTAACTCAGACTAATGATATAAATACCATTTTCAGCATCAAAATCATGACACGCTCACAATTCAAAACATACTGAAACTCTGTCAAAATTTTTACTCAACGTTTTTTTATACAAACAATCAGATTGGTAAAAAAAGATCCACACTCAATTGATTCGTCGGAAATTTAAAGGAGACCAATTTCCGGCGTTATCATAATTTAATTTATTATATAATTAATTCCAGAGTATTTATTATGTTTTTTGTGAACTGAAAATTATTAGTGAATTTATGATGATTTTATTATGGTGGTTAGGGGGCTTATTAATATTGTATAATCAAAATTTTGGTATAATTATATAATGGACGAAGATGTTCGCTCTACAACCAATAATGACGAAGAATATACGAGCAAGTACTAACTAGTAACCAGCCACAGTCACAATGAATTTTAATTCCGGTAACGCAAATTGCATGAATTAATTTATAAGTGATCTTATACAATTATATATACAATTAATATGGTATTGCTAATCCTCCTAGAACTTTAATGGAAACAAATAAATGGTTTTGAAATGATTGACCAAAAAATTATTACCTGTTTTGATATGTACTTTTATCTATTAAATTGTCTTTCTCAATTATGCAGAAAACGATCTTTTGAGCTGATCACTTTCTCATTCCTTAGTTCTGAGCTGAAATTGCAATACTTGTACCTATTTCTGCAACTCCTTAGGAACACAACCCATTTGAAATTCAAAATGTGTGTCTCTATCTTAGAGCTTCTTTATTTAGATCAGTTCAAATTTCAACATCTTTAGATAATTCTTTTCAAGTCTTTCTTGCAGTTATATTTTTGTGTGTACACCTTATAAAAATATTGTGTGTTTCTCTGTTGGGGATAGTCTTTGCAAATTTAATTGAGATTGTGAAATTAGTCAATTTTGTATCAGTGTGAGGTCACTATTGTACGCACCAGACAACTTTAATCTTGTTGTATCTTATATTTCTCTCATCTTAATAAAGGTCATTCAAAAATTCTAAACATGATAATTTAGATACTGAATTAGTTTTTTAAATTCGTATTTCTACAATATTAGAAGTAAACCACTATAAATCATTTCTCTCATGTTTCTACATATGGTGCATTTTAATTTTTAATTGAGACCGATTGATTCAATACTATTGTGACTTTGAACAATCTTATGGGATTAAATACTTAAAGAGATCAATTCACCTCCTTTGGATATATAGCTTCTAAAATTTATATCTGTAAGCAATGTATATAAATTGAGCGTGTTAAGAACAAGCTGATGATCATTTGGGTTCGATACACGAACCCGCATTTATTTTAAGCAAAAGTGACGGATTGATGTGTGATTCGATATCTCATGGTTGATTTCCTTTTAAAAAAAATCATGGCATATATATACAAGCAATCATTGACAATCTCTTTTTGTTTGAATACATTAACTAGTTCTACTCTTGAAGCACAACCGTACAGAATTAAATTCAGGAGAGAGGGATTAATTAAAATTTCGAGTTTTTTGCACGGATACCCCATGTGTTATTCTAATTAACACTCAAAATCCTGTGATTTAAAAATTGTTAAAGAAAATCTTATGATTATATAAATTAGCACTGAAAACTCTGTGATTGTATTAAAGTTAACACTCAAAACCCCACAATCATGGATGTAGGGTTTGAAATGCTAAATGAGTACTAATTTATCACAATCACAGGGTTCTCTTTGAAAATTTCCATATCACAAAGTTCTGAATGCTAATTAGATATATCCAGGGTTTTTTGTGCAATTAACTCTTAAAAATTTAGTGCATGCATGTATCAGGGAACATTCTCACAGATTAAGACCAGTACAGTTGGGCTCCATAACTAATTATACCATTTATTTAATTATAGAAAAATATACATATCACTACCGTATATTTAGATTTAATTATAATATAATTCATTTAAATTAAAAAATTATATTTAATTATTATAAACTTTATATGGTATGAAGTCCAAATGAAATTTATAAAAATACACTTGTACTCATGATGATTTGTTGGAGTGAGTATACATTAAATATATGACCAAAATTATAAAATTATCCCTATAATTTACAAATATAAACAAAATGATTTCTCATAATTTAACAATACATTTCTCGAAGTTGCAAATTAATTTAAAAAAATTGGGTTATTTTTAAAAGGAAAAAAGATTTTTTGTCATCCGAACTTTGCACATTTTTACAACTTATCATCCCAACAAACTTTCATTGCAAACCGTCATCCAATCTTTGCATTTGTAACAAACCACCATCTAAAATTTTTTTAGGTGATTTTCAAAAAAAAAACCTTGACACGTGGCATTTTTACAAACCATACACGTCTGTTGTATTTTTACCAAAATCCAAAAAAAAAAAAAAGTTTAGATGACGATTTGTTACAAATACAAAGATTGATTGACGGCTTGCAAACAAAATTTGTTCGGATGACAAATTGCAAAAATGCACAAAATTCGGATGATAATTTTTTTCCCCTTTTTAAAATGATAATGAAACCTTAACGAACGTCAGGAAACACAAACGGTTCTCATGAGTTAAGAACTAAATGTAGTTTTTCGATCTAAATGAACTGTATTGTAATTGAACTTAAATGCAGGAAAGTTAAATGTAATTCATCCTTAATCTATACTATAATATATAGGAAGGGTGTGTTTGACCCTAATTAATCAATTTTGACTAAATGAAATTTTATGATTTTTTTTTGAGATTTTAAATTAAAATAAAAAATGTGATTGGTTGATGGTTGTTAATCTTATTTATTTATTTAAATAATTTTATAAATCCCTTGATTTTTGAAAATTGTCCTCAATTAAAATATCAATTTATGATAAGTTTATTTTAAATGCATAGATTTAGGAGAATATATCTCAATTTAAATTTGAAATATTATGTAATATAAATGTTTTTTCTTTTTTTGAATTCTTTTATTTTTTAATTTTTTTCAATAAATTCTTCACAATATTCAATATTTTGAAGCTTTTAACTATTTATCAAAATCAAATTAATTAACATATTAATTTCTTACATTAAGAAAAATCCAACTAATAATATTTTATTTATGTCAAGAGAATATACAAATCTTAATTAATTAATTGACTTCAATTAATTAAAAATAAATTTAATATATTTTGACATTAATTAAGGGGATTATTTTTTTTTCATTAAAACTTATTTTTAATAAACTTTTTTTTTGCATGTTCATTTGCTACATCTTTTTTTACTTAATAAATTCTTTTAGTTAAGTGAGAAAATTTTGATAAATTGATTTATTTATGTATGTACATAAATACATAAATTTTGATAAATTGATTTACTCAATCAAATACATAACTTACAACCTCTCTCCATGATTTCAAAATTTTGAAATTTATAATAAATGCTTAATGATTTTATACATAGAAATATCTTTTACATAATGAAAGAATATTCATTACCATATATATTGGATACTAACAAAAATATATATTAAAATGGAACTCATTTCTTCATATTTCTATTATTTTTTAAGGTTTATCTTCATTAGATTTCTCATTCTCTCTTTCTGTGTATGTTCCATTTTGTTTCTCAATACTCATATTAGATATTATTTTTATTGATATTTTTCTTCAATAAATAGAACTAAAAAGTTATTACTATTTGCAAAGAGAGGGACAACCACCCTAGAGAAATCTCATATCCTTCTCATTTCATTCTTTGCTATTTCACAGAGTTAAATAGGTTCTTATATTTTTCATTCATTTTAATTATTTTTCGTCTTATTTTTTATTTTTTATTTTTTTGTTCATGTTTGATTATCATTGTGTTTACCTTTCATGTTAATTATTTTGTCTTTATCTTTTTCTCGGTCAATTTTATTATTATTTTTCCTTATGGTAATAATTATTTTGTTTAACGAAGGAATTAATTTATTATGTTTTCATATTTATTTTGCCTTTTTTTTTCAGAATATTTAATATTGTATTGTTATTTTGATTTAATTTCTTTCATTACTTTTATTTGCATTATCTAATATATATTTTTTTTCAAGAGATTTGTTGGAGTTTTTTTTCTTTTTTCTAATATGAGCAATGACATAATTATGATTTATGAAATTTCTTAATCATGTATATCTGACCACATATTTTAAGTTGTGATGGAATAGTGCTAGAGAGTTATCTATTTGATTAGAATAGTTTTTTAAACTTACCTTTAATTTCTATTTTTTTTATAGATTGAAGATAAATTTATTGAATTAACTAATAATATAAGTTTACACATATATATATGAGTTGCATATTTTGGTTTTATTATTTTCTAAAACTTTTATAATCCTTATATATTTTTAAGCATTTGTTAGTATATTAATATTTTAATTTGTAGTTTCAAATTCTTATTATATGAACCCATGTCATTTTATAAATTGAGAGATGTATGTTGATAATTTAGTTTTATTTTAGTTTTGGGATATTTGAACATAAATAGGTAATTCTTTTTATTTTACTTAAGAACTAGTGTATTGCCCATGCGATGCACGATTTTGATGAAAATATAACTTATAATATTATGTATTTTTGTTAACTTATAATAATACCAATGAATCTTGTAAACTAAAATAATTTAAAATAAATAATTAAATCATATACAATGCAATATATTCTATATAATGCATATCTTTTATAAATAATAAATAAATTTCTATTAAAGTATTTCTTTATTATAGTTTTATTTAAGTATTAAATAGAGACGTTGTAAAAGAAAAATAATTTCAGAAAGAATATATAACTATCATCCAGTTCAAATAATAATAATAATAATAATAATAATAATAATAATAATATAAAATGAAAGTTTGAAATTGTATAAATATCACATCCTTTTTAAATATATGATAATTTACAAAAATAAAAACAACTCGTACATTAAGAGATTAAGCCCAGAATCGCGAAAATCTTTTTAGTTCCGGTAAGGATTTCAAACTTTGTTGATCTAGTCAATGAATCGGATTGCAACTTGATATTCTAAAATTAAATAATTCAAGTTTAATTAATACAATTAAACTTTGTATTAATTTTTCCAAACAAAAAACTCGTACCTTATGAGATTGAGCCGAAAATCTCGAAACTCTTTCAAACTTAATTTGTTGAATCTCAAATATGATAATTTATAAAAAAACAAAAATAACTCGTACCTTAAGATATTGAGTTAAAAATCTCAAAAAACAATTTAAACTTTCTCAATCTCGTTAAGGAGTTTAAACTTCAATAACTTCGTTAAGAAATCAAATTTCAGTTCGATATTCTAAAAGTTTCAATCTAAAATAACCTCATTAGCGAACATGTGATAATAACAAATATAAACATATATTAAGTCCTTAATAATCAATAAATTGAATAGTAGAACTTTGAAAATGTAATTGTAATGCTTGAATAACATTATATATATTAATGGTAAATATTTTGAGTCAAATAGATTAACAAATAACAAATATTAAGTATAAAAATTAATTATTGGTGACCAAATTTATACAGTGTAAAATAAAAAATTTAAGAAACAAAATAAAGAAGAAAATAAATATATAGTCAATACTAAACGTTCATTAAAATTCGAATTTTGTAAAAAGATATTTCCATTAAATTAAAAAATATAAAATTAGTTGATAATAAAAATATATAAAAAATTAAAAGACGGAGTAAAATGAAATAAATAAAAATAATAATAAATAAGCCAATTATGTATGAAGAAACAATTAATTGAATTATTTTAATAGAAAATATTATAAAGATTAAACAAACCACGTAAATATAATGGTTAAAGTAGTGATTATGTTTAAGAAAAAAAATGAAATAAATAGAATATTTTCAATTTTCATAAGGTCACTGGTGGACATTTTTCTAATTTGCTCTCATGTATCGTAGTATATAATGGATGATTAGGATAAATAAAAATTAATTTATATCTCATAAAAGAAATAACAATGAAATTATATAAAGATTTGTTATGGAACTACCACTAATAATCTTTTTAAATATAAAATAATTCAAAATTCTAAAAACTTCATCATTTAAATACAAATGAAAAGTATATTATGAATCTTGTCAAAATAATTATATTTTTTTAGTTACTATTTATTTTCATAATAAAATCATATACAAAATAAAGATAAGTCAATCACATCTTTTTTATTTAATTGAAAATCTAAAAAGAAAACTCACTTTTTCTTAATTACTACTTATTTTTATAATAAAACAATATACAAAATAAAGATAAGTCAATCACAATTTTTATATCTAATTAAAAACTTAAAAAAAACCCACAAAATTCCACATCATCGGGAATTGAAAAGTTAAATATCGTTATCAAATATATAATAGTATACATAGATAGATGGTTGGTGCATGATTTACTAAGGTGTATGACAACGTCGAATTTGGTTTTCTTGACTTACCAATGAGACAAACATAGGAATAAAAGAAAGTAGCTCAAGTAAAGCAGTGTCACTAGGTAACTAGTTGTACTCAAATCCCATTTCTTGTCCTAAGTCAAAATCTTAATGCTGCAACTATTAATTCACCCTTACATCATATGCTTCATTTTGTCTTCACAAAAGGACCGCCCTTCATGATGGTGCCTCGCAGATTATGCAGTTCCTTTCACACCCTTTAGCCCTATATATACACATTCACAATTCCACATCCCCAAGCCATACATACGGACTCAGTTCTCGTACATTCCTGTATCACTTATAGTACTAATTGCTTGCAAACAGTAATGGATGCTTTCTTACCTTACATTATAGCTCTTATACTTCTCCCTCTCTCCCTCTACCTCATCTCGTTTATCCTCAAGAATACATCCAATGGCACGAAAAACCTCCCTCCAGGCTCAAAAGGCTGGCCAATGTTGGGAGAAAACATGGAATTTGCCTTCTTAGGCCCTCAGAAATTCATTAAGGATAGAATGGACAAATACTCACCCGAAGTCTTTAGAACTTCGTTGTTGGGAGAGAAGATGGCCATATTCTGTGGCCAACAAGGCAACAAGTTCCTCTTCACGAACGATAATAAACTCCTCACTTCGTGGTGGCCACAATCAATGAAGAAGGCCTTACTTTTCCCCGAATATGTAGAGGGCAACTTGAAAGAAGTGGTGGCTCTCAAGAGAAGCTTTCACCACGATATTCTTAAACCGGAGGCCTTAAAACAGTACATACCCGTTATGGATGCCCTAGCTCGTGAGCATTTGGACAGTCATTGGACACCTGGTAAGGTGGTTAAGGTTCACCCCTTGTCCAAGAAGTACACATTCGATCTTGCTTGTAGATTGTTTCTTAGTGTGGTGGATCCCCAGGATATCAAGAAATTGTCGGACCCTTTCACCCTCGTGACAAATGGGATGTTCTCGGTGCCAATAGATTTGCCGGGGACGGCCTACAATGGTGCAATCAAAGGAGGGAGAATGGTGCGTGCAGAGCTTATGAGGATTATTAAGGGGAGGAGGAGGGAGATGATGGAGAAGGAAACTGAGGGACGGGATTTGTTGTCGAAGATGTTGCTTGTGACAGATGAAGATGGAGAGTTCTTGAGTGAAATGGAGATATCAAACAATATTATTGGTTTGCTTGTGGCTAGCTTTGAGACCACTAGTTCTGCTGTTACTGCTGTCATGAATTACCTAGCTGGACTTCCTCACATTTACGAACAAGTTTTGAAAGGTAACTCAAATTTTGCATTATATTCCTCTGGAAGGGGCAGAGTCAAATGTTTTTAATATGACACAAATTTTTTCTAAAGTTTGAGAACTTCACCTACCAAAGAATTTAACTATTTTGCCGATTAGCACTTACTAATAATCAATGTTTGAATTAAAAATTATGAGTTCATTAGCATGCATTAGGGATTAGATTAGACATCAAGTCCTGTCTAGGGGAATTTGTGTAATTAGGTTAAATCTCAAGATATATCAATATGATTTTCCCTTCATTCTCTTCATAAAAAGGCATGGGAATATGACATAAAAGTGGATGGCTCTTACAGAACAAATGGAGGTTGCAAAATCTAAGGGCCCTGATGAACTCTTGACATGGGAAGATATCGAAAAAATGAAGTACTCATGGAATGTTGTGCGCGAATCGCTCAGGTTAACACCCCCCGCGCAAGGAGCATTCAGAGAAACCACAACAGAGTTCACCTATGCCGGTTTCACCATACCTAAAGGATGGAAGGTAACAAAAACACACACAAAGACGCACTAAATATGCATATAATGCACTTTCTCTAACTCCTAATATATTCTTCCCCCAGACTTTTTGGACCGTCCATTCATCACACAAGAATCCAAAATACTTCCCGGAGCCAGAAAAGTTTGATCCGTCTAGGTTTGAGGGAAGTGGTCCGGCTCCTTACACGTTTGTACCCTTCGGAGGAGGACCTAGGATGTGTCCTGGGAAAGAGTACGCAAGGCTTGAAGTTCTTGTTTTCATGCACAATGCCATCAGAAGATTCAGACTTGAAAAGGCTATCCTGGACGAGAAGATATTGTTCCATGCTTCGCCTACGCCGGTCCATGGGCTTCCCGTTCATCTCCATCCTCATGAGAAATGAAGATTAATCCATCCTTTACAAGTTTTCTGTCATTATTGTTTTTAATAATGTTAGATTTGAAGGGTGCATTTGTTGTTATTCTTGTTCCTTTTTTTTTTTTTTTTTGACAATAAAATGTGAGATAACAAGTTGTTTTAATGGAACAAAGTTGGAGAATTTATTTACCCTATAAGTTTCCAATTCCTCGACTGTTTCGGACAACCTTATATTTGTTACTTTAAGCACCCATATTTGTTGAGAACATGTCCAAGATCACATGTTTAGTTAGTCCTGAGTCGACTAAAACATTGCTATCTTCCTTCTTAGGAATTCGAATTAACATATCTAGTTAGGTTAATATCAATTCAGACTACTAAATTACGCCAATTATTATGTTTAACTCTTACTGATACTGATAAATAAGAGCTAGAAGAGAAAGAATACGTAAGGCAAGATTGTTGTTTCCATGTTTTTCTTTTTCTTTTTTTTTTTGGGAGAAACTGATCAGCAGGAGCGTGGGGTTAACACCGAGCCCCCCCCCCCCCCTCATATTATAAAACAAAGAGAGCCAAGCGTACAGGTAATGAACTATAATCCAAACATCAAAAAACTATTACAATCAAAATGCCAAAGGGGAATAATATGACAAGTGCCGGTCGCAATGGCATAGTCTTGACTATGGTCCCTATTACACACTGCATACAAAGGATCGATCGTTGGCCTACAAAGGCACCCAGTCTTCTGAGCTTCTGTCAGGACAACACGATCCCGAACCTCACAACCATTGATCGCAAACACAGCAGTAGCATCCATAGGACCCTTATGAAAGCTCAGATAATTCCGGACAAAATGTACTAGAATGCCGTCAATTGCTTTCAAGTCTCTGTCTGGCAGCTAAAGAGAAGACCTACTGTCGTCCCTCATCAGCTTATGAAAATCCAAATGAGCAAGAAGGCGAGTTTGCCTAGGGGAAGTTTTGGAATTGAGTATGAGACTAATTCGGTCAAATTGGGAAAATTCTAACATAACTCTAATTCAGTCAAATCGGTGTAATCAGGAGGGCGAGTATTTTATACTAGTCGTGTGGTTGGTGGAATTTTAAGTAGAGGGAAAAATCAAATAGTAAGTGATATATATATATTTTTTTGGTAAAAATAGTAAATGTAATATACTTGATGATTTAAAGGTACTTGAAGAACCTCCATTAATCATCACCGAAAACCAATAGTTGTCAATACATTTTCGCACCCAATTTATCCATTTCTCAGGAAATCCCTTACGGCATAAGACCTTGATTATAAAGTTCCAATTTAGACGATCATATGCCTTCTCCATATCCTCTTTCAATACCAGATTTTGCTCTTTCTTTTTAACATTAATGGAGTGCACAAGCTCTTGAGCTGAGAGGATGTTATCACTAAAAAAGACGATCCTTTACGAAACCACTCTGATTATGGGAAACCACTTTTGGAAGAATATTTGCCTCATTCATAATTTTGGTGATTATTTTGTTTGAGACATTACATAGGCTTTTATAGGTTTATAATCGCTCCAATGAAGATTTTTTTCTTTCTTCGAAATGAGGATAATAGAAGTTGCCGTGAACGATCTCGGAAGATAGGCCCCATTAAAGAACTCCAAGATTGCAGCCTGCACAACAACCGCTATAGTATCCCAGAATAATTGATAGAATCTACCATTGAATCCGTCCGGACTTGTAGAGCTACTAGACGAGATGGCAAAAACTGCTGTTCTTATTTGATTTTATGGGAAGAAATATTGTCTTGTTTTTGATAAAAATGAAAAATTCTGAATATTTATGTAATTTGTTATGATATTATTTGTTTTTGAAAAGTTATAATATTATATTTATGTGGAGGCAGTGAGGTCCGGTGCGTGGTTGATAAAGGTTGGCCTTGTTTCCCGCTGTGGGAGGTTGGATTGGGGTTACGCTGGAGGTGGGGTAGGGGGCTGAGGAATTATTATTCAGTTGCGAGTCTCCCAACACCATAGATTAATTCTTTAAAATAGAAGGCAACAACTTTTTAAGTAACTAGCAAAATTAACGTGCGTTGCATGTTATTAGTTACTTTAAAATAAATTTTATTATTATATATACTTGTTTAATAAATTTAAATATTAATAGTGTCTAAAATAACTAAATAAACATAGTCTATAATTTTTAATATAATCAATCATTTTGATTTTAAAAAATTATACATATAAAATCATTTGTATAAAATATTTATTTCAAATATGGAGAATAATAATATCTAATAAACCGCAAACTACACAAATAAATCATGTTACAAATACTAAAGTTATCATGCAAAATAAATCAATTAAAGTGAAACGCTTAGTTATAGTACATGTAGATGCAACACAAGTCTTAATTTAAATACTTCATGTTATAATGCAAATTACATTAATTAAAATGAGACACAAAGTTATCATGTATGTAAATGATATGAAATGTATTTTACTCATGACTTATTCCTTTTGATTTTTCTTAATTCATTTACTAATGGTCAAGTACACTACGTGCCGAATTTTTTGGGCATTGTAAATTCCCTCTCCTCCCTAAGAGGATATGGTTCGCAAAACTAATTTATCTAAAACTGTTTTCTCATAATGTTCATTATCTAAAATCTCTTTTACTTAAGTGTTCATCTCATTGACTTTTAGTACAACGTTTTTTTATATTCAATCAATATTTGGTTGTCATGTCTTGTACTTTTACTTTATTGAATTTTTATGTATTTCTGTTCGATAATATTATTTTTAATTATCATTAGTGGTTGATATTGATACTTACATTTGATTTTCCCCCAATAAATCACTCATCCAATCGTATGCCTTATCAACTTCTTAAATCTTCTTCCCACGCATATCATCTCCATCACCTAGTGCTTACTGTGAACTTTATAGTTATTGTTATATTTAGTGATGTTTCATGCGATCTATTAGTCACTACTCCAGTTGACTGCTCTTCTATTTTTTATTTTTTAAATTTGAGTGGTAAGCTCATGTGACCTTATTTGATTATCGATAGAAATTGGTAGTTTAGAAACTTTAGCCTTTAAAAGTTTATTGCATGATACCCAACGAACTTGATTTCTTTTGTAATCTTGGAGTAACTGAAACATTAACAGTATGGTCTATTGTTGAGGGTTTTAATTTCCTAATTTTGACATTTTGTCTCTTTCGAATTTTTCATCATTACTTACTCATCACTATTGACGTTTTCCCTTCTTCCATTCATCGCAATCCTCTTAGATCAACACTTTTTCCAAAGTATTCCTTTCTATATACATGAGAGTTAACATTTATGTATCGCCACTTTATATTTTATCATTTGGTTGAGTTTTCAACTCATATGAAGTTTA